>DWPT01007997.1:0-10461 GCA_018251895.1 Agathymus mariae mariae
CTTCTGTCGCCTCTTACGACACCCTGTTCTGCCAGCGTGGGATTGGGGGGAGTATTGTAGGCCGCCCCAATACGGCACAAAATATATTTTGCATTTAGTTGAAGCTTTACGTGTTGTTGTTTTTCCATACTATCTTTAATCTATGTCCTATTAGACCCATTTCTTGGAATAAAAATATCCAACGTGTTTACATAAATAATAAATCTGCCAAGTGTTTTAATCTACTTAGGGTTATCTGCGTGATGCCGTAACAAACAGACAGACAAGGAAGACAAACGATTCTAAAATATTTTTGTCCCTATTTCAATAATAAAGTGTTTATTTTCCATTACTTACAATAGTATATTTTTCACCCTTCCCTTCCCTTTTATCATATAACAAGCGGTTATTTATTTATTCCTTTATTACATTTAAAAAAATCATTATATTTATCTCATTTACAGATTAGTTTCGTGTCGCAGTACAAATATGTTTATTTATGTAATTTTATTGACTGTTATAAATTTTTTGCAAGGAATTTGATTTCAAATACGAAAAAGTACGGCCCTTGTACACTGTTGTCTGTTACCTAATATATTTTTATTACTACTTTTTCTGTGGGAATTTAAACTGATATTGATAAAAAAAGCATGGAAATTTCCAAATAGATGTGTGATTAGCACTACTAATGTAATTCGAATAAATTATTTCATGTGCTTTAGTTGTGGTGGAGATGTGCAATGTAACGTATGTATGTCCACGTTTATTAAATTCATGTTCAATATCTATATTATTTGACCATAATTAATATCTATTTGGATTTTGATTTAATAGCCGGCAAACGAGCAGAGAGTCCACCATACCAACGCTAAGTGATCTCCGTTGCGTCAAGCTGTGACACGGCTAGAATTTATAATGGAGCGTTAATTATTTAAAAAAAGTCCTACAGGTTTTTTTGATTTTTTGATTTGATACCTAAGGATTTTCTTTTTGTTGAGGAATACATTACAATGTTATATCGTCTTGTACCGTTGGAAACACGGGTTTAATAAATTAAAATATAATACATATCTCTAATCTGTTATTTTTCTCAACCCTATCTCTTTCTTTAACATTTTAATTTTACGTTAAAGGTGCTGGGCGCCGACGACTCGTTACCGGAGCTCCCGCAGCCGTTCGAGGTGACAGAGGAACCCACGCCGGACACGTGGGACGTCGGCGAGGACACGGACGAGTTGCCCAGTGGTGAAGAGTGGGACGTGCGCGAAGCCCGCATTCGGCTGTACGACCAGCTGTGCCAATACTTCAGGCCCTCCTCGGTACCTCCCGGCCGTGACGTCATGGAATTGGTTCAGTTGTAGACGTTTAACTTAGTAACGTTAGTGAAGTCACGCAGTAAATGTGTGACAGTGCTAAGTATTTGTAGTCGCACGGCCTGGTTCATATCGAATCAAATGCGGTGCGGTATCCTAACCCGCGTCGGTACACTGCAAGATGGTATGTAATCCACGCGCACTTGTTTGTTAATATACTTCAAACATGAACATTAACTAGGTAGCTTACCAAACTTTACAACATACACTATTAATTCCTCTGTAAATGTTATATACTAATCTAATTACTTTCTAACTGCACTATTTATTATTTATTTATTTACAGTATATTACCTAAACTAGGCTATTACAAAAGGCAGACTCAATGTCTTAAGGCATTTTCTTCCAGTCAATCTGTGGTGTTGGTGAGAAAATGGTGGTAGGTGGCAACAATAAAAATATAACAAATGTCAGCGTATTAACCTACATTCATAGCTGTATATACCAAAAATATAACAATAATATAAATATATACTCATACACACTGAATATAAACAATTTTGTGTATTAAAACATGTACTTGGATAAATCTGTACAATGGCAGACTTCAGATAGTAATTTAAAGGAAATAATAAATTCTTATTGAGCACCAATAAATTCTTATTGAGCACCATAACATATGACCCTGAACTGTGTATGTAAATTGTTTCATTTACTTTAAACTTCTTTAATAACTCTATAGGTTGTCTTAAAGATATCGTTTAGTCATTAATTGTTGTTCATATTCGTATGAAGTATTTTCACGTTAACATTTAGACGAATTATTTTACTCCATTAGGTATTCCTAACGAGTTTATTAATGTTGATTTCCGTACTATATTAATTTCTTCGCGTTGTCCTTCGGTTTATACCCTTGTTCTGCGATGGCTATGCTGTAAGTTTCCTGTGTACCCATCCTAATATGTAAATGAATAAACGGAAGTAACTAATGTGAGAATACTCACAGATGTTAAGTGTACACTTAGACGCTAATACAACCAAGATGTACTCTCTTGCTTTACTCCTATCGATCCTCGACTGACCGGATATTTGCTACTGGAACTAGCCGAGGTGCATTATAATTAAATTTGAGCGTCACTTGAATTTATCGATCCAATGCATATTTCATATTCGTAAGTTTTATTATATCTCGATTTGAAGTACCATCATAAACTCAGAGACTCTCAATTCGTCAAAAAATGTTCTATCATCATCTATACTTATATATTAATATTTATACTAATATTATGAAAAGGGAATGCGGATTCTGTGTGTGTGTGTGTGTGTGTTTATATAATATATAATGTCTATCCAGTAAATTATCCTAACTGTTCGCCGCGAAAAAAGTCTGGATGGGACGCTAATGTACAACAGAGATAGTTTTATTTGCTTAAACGACAGATGGACTCATCTGTCTGTCTGTCTGTTCTGTATGGTAAAGCGGCTATAGTCAGTGATTATTCGATAAACCCCAAATAGTTTGACTCGTTCATTATTCCAGATTGTCAGTCACGACTTGTGGATGACGCGTTTCGCTCGCTTGTGACGTGTTTACGATACATTTAGTGTTAGTGTATGTTTACGTTGAACTGGATCATTCAATTAACTACTCAAGTATTTTTATGTTGTTAAGCTATTTACTGTCAAATAATATTATAGTTTATATTTTAATCAGATTCTCAATACTCTTCTATATTCTATATTGTCTAATTATATTGTTGCTTGAGCATTTTCAGTTGATTTGTTTATTATATCATGATTAAGCTTACTTTTATTATCTTCTCTTGTAAGTGAACAGGTTTAATGTCGATAAAAAAGCAGTCAGTTCTTCAAATATCGTTGCAATGCAAACAATAAAAACCGCCTATAGCGGTATAGCTCTGTGGTCTGTCATAGACGGTTTATATGGATGTTTAAAGTCCGCGACTATAACAAAGAATACCGTTATTGATATCTGACAAAAATGACCGTTCAATTAAAAGGTATCACGTGTGGATGGTGTTTCGATTTCCATTTTAATTTGTCATTATTTTTAATGTTACAACAAAATTTCAAAATTAAAATAGGTTTGATGTATTTAATTAAAAATAATAATGGAAATGGGTTAATTTTTTTGAGCTTTTTTTAATAATACTTTTAACATGTATTACGTTTATATTTATCGTGTGACTGTGTGTGAGGGACGTAATATTAAAATGTCTCATTTACGTTAAGTTTACTAGTTATTTACGTTTAGCATATTTTTCAAGAAGCAATGCAACGTTTTGTCTATGTAATGAAGAATGTTTTAATGTAGGTTATACCATTGACATTGTGGGAGATATACGGAATATGTATAACTCAAATATTGATTATATGATAATACGAAGTTTTAAAATATTTTGTGGTATAAAAAGTGTTGATATAGAATTTCATATCACCAGTCAATCATTCATTATTCATTATAAATGTATTTTAAGTAATTGTAAAATATTTGTCATTTAATATATTATTTTCTAATAGGTTAATAATGTAAATACCACTTTATAAGCCTAATTTTAAAAGGAAGTTTCCTCGATTGTTTTTTTTTAATGTAAAATTAAGGATTGGAATGACTTCTACGGCCTGTGATATGAACGATATAGTCAATAGGCTAAGTTGAAGATCCTTTGGATGTTGCGTAATAGATAAACAATCGTTTGTTTCACTTCCACTTTGGTAACTTTATGCGAAGGTGGAAATCCGTTTCAATTCATATTTTTACCTCTCAGTTTGGGAACGTGCATATAGAGTACGTAGTAAGCGGCTGCTTGGCTTCGCTCCTGACCGACAAATCGACGGCGACGGCTTACTTACCTATCAATCACGTGAACTCCGCCTACAGAAACAAAAAACATATGGAGAATGTAACAGACACTTTGGTTTTATCCGGACTGCGAACGATGAACTGATGTGCGATATTTTACTTTGGTAGCTAGTTAATGGTATATTATTGTACGTATTTTTATTATAACAACTTCTAATGACGGGTGCAGCTACAAGACTTCCGGTTTTGTCTTGGCTGTGTTCAATATTTCAACGTATTGCAATCTTCGCGAGCTTTAATTATAATGTATTGTCATAAAATCTGATCTTTGTGTAAAATTTCAAGTTATTATTATTGGCCGTCTAAAAAACATACGGTGGATAATCGAAGTGAACGGCCGCTTTGAAATTAAATTTTCTATGATTTCTCGTCGGTAGAAATATTTATGCATACTATAAATGGTTAAGGCGGGATTAGCGTTTTTATTTATTTTTCCGGGTTTCATCCTTCCCATAAGTTTAATATTTTGCAGTATTTGCAAGAAAATAAACGGGTATTGCATCGTCGCTTTTACTAGTTGACATAGGGTGTACATAACTTATAACAATATAAACACGTACCTAATATATAACTAGGGAGATAATTTTCTGTTTCTGCTTTTCATTGTAATTTGTAAATAGGTGAGCATTTAAAATCTAAGAATAATTTATGTTGAATACTTTTCGTAATTCCTGAATACAATAAAATATTAACTGAACTTGTCTATAATTGTTTTAGTCGTTGGACCTTGTTCAAAATTTTCACTTTAGTTACAAATCAGTTTCAATCCACCATTGCAGGGCACCGCTCTTCTCGTAGTTGAGAAGGTGTGGAGCATATTGTCTCATTGTCTGGATTAGCAGACTACCACGAAATACTAATAATGAAATAAGGCATTATGGTATCTCACTACCGTGTCAGTGGGCCCTATAAAATCGTATTTTCTGAATATATACAAAGTGAATGTTTAATAGAACCGACTCCCCAGGAGTACATATAACAATGTATGATGATTCCAATGCACGTAGAAATAGAGGAAAACTGAGTTGAATTTGAATAAATTTAGTCTGCCCCATTCTGAGATCCACTCCTGAGATATCTCGACTTCAGACGCAATTTGATTCTCTTCCAACTGCACCGGAACACGTCCGTACGGTCTGTGTATAGGGCGCCACTTGTGCTATCAGCAGCACTAATGTATATTACCGTAATGAATGATGAACCAAGCAGGTGTATGTGTTGTCAACACAGAGCATTGTGGAACGCCAGCATGCATGAGTTTGTTATCCGAGCACGATGTGATATGTCGATAATAACTCAAACTGATAATCCAATGACTAAAGTTCCCGGACACCCCGTGAGAAGGCAACATTGATAATATTGTCTATGGAATCGAACGCTTTAGCGACGTCAGGACGTCTTGCTCGCTCTACATCGACAATATTGTCCGTACGATACTTCGTTAGTTTCGCCAGAGTTACTTTATACTTAAATGTAACGACCAATTGTTATACGCGAAATAATTAAATGGATGAAATTCTCACAGTCAAATGTACTAAGGTTCATACTCATTGTTGTAAACAAGCTCGTAATTATTTTCTTGGCATTTCTGTAATTCTCGATTGCAATCCAATTCTTATATTAAGATCTTGTCAGAGAGAATTCTTCTACTTCTTACTATTCTACTAATTCCTACGCTGTTATGTTAAAGCTCTTACTCGTACAAATAAGCTTTAACAAAAGATTAACGAGTATTGTGATGTCCCGAAAGGCCACGGTTAGGCGACTGATATTTATAATGAACGTTCAACAGTTTGTGTGTTCGCCGAAACTTAGGAGTGCTAATTGTACTAGGTGACAAGTTTTACACAGAATAATTAAAAGGCGTTCGTTAAATATATCATTTATTATTCTGGTACATGAATGTTATCAGTCATTGCGACAACACGGCGTGCTTTAACGTTTGAAAATAAATCCGCTTTGTCATGATATGTTCCCGGCTGCTCATTCGATCGTCGCAGTACAATTGTGTAAATATTATGCGACCATATTTTATACTCTGGATAGCTCGTGAGTTATGAATCAGATGAGATTCAATTATGCAAAGACATGTAATCTGGTGGGATTACATAAATCGATAAATTAACTACTCGAAGACAAGTGGCCATCTTGTAAAGTAACATAAGAAAATAAACAATAGTGAGGTGCCTCAGTGAACCATCAAACTGTGCAATCTTGGAGGCCTACGAAAGGATGAAATGCATTCTTCAGCTACAACAAAAGTATATGAATCGATGAAGATAGCTGTGGGAACAATCATGCGTCGAGTTGTCGATCACTCAATTCATGTTGCAATATAATAGTAAAGAGCGGACATTTTATATAATTCGATATTAGGTAATAAAGATAATAAATTTTCTATAATATAAATAAAATCTACGGCTAGGCAAAATAAGTAATCTAATAAAGTGTTACATAAACTGTATAAAGAAAATAATATTTGGTTAATCGCTCTTAACACCACCACCGAGTGGCAGCAGACATCGCTGGGGCACGCTGGACCAGCGCACGGCGGCCGGCGTGGTCGAACATGCGTCACGATAACTACCGTCAACAAATAAATACTTATGTGTACAAAACAATACACGACTTCAAGAACATGTCAGGTAAAAATACAACAACATCAAAATACACATAAAATTATCGAAGGGATAATACTGGACGCAATAATAATACGAGATGCTTTTACAACCAATAGCATTATATATATATATATTGAACAGGTCGATAAGTGCAGTGACTAGATACAAACAATACGTAAACGATGTCTGCTGCTAAGCTACCGAAGGAAAAATAATACTCGAAAAGGAATACACTAACGCTAAATGGTAAGTCCATCGTTTAAGTACACGAAGAATGATCTACGATAAAAGCTAACATGTAATAATAATATTATTCTAAAACAATAAATGCAAGGCCGTGGTCCTCGGGCGGCGCGGACCGCTTTGAGCCATGCGGAACGATCGTGCTAACGGGTAATACGCAAACAAATCATTTCGCTACTCGTCTCGACGAAGCATAACGCGTATCACCTACGAAGTATACTTGAAGGTCAACACTACCTACGGGGCTACTCCTAAACCAGTAAAGTACCACTACTGCGGGCGACCGCCCTCGCTACTTGGAACGGTTCAACTAGCCTAAGTCCAGCGGCGCTGGGTAGAACGACTACGTCATCGACCGAATCACGCAATCTCATCACGGGAAGCTGCGAACGCCAAGTAACATAAAATGATAATAACACATAAACATTCTCAACAATAACCTTCCGTAAATTTTGGCTTATCAATAGAGTACCGGCCGACCCTCCTGAGCAATTTTTGAGCAGCCGACCGTTAGCGGACGACCGGGTTTTCTTTCATAAAGATTTTTTAAAGGCGAATAAAAAAACCTTAACGAGGGAGAATAAAAACGTGGAGTGGTCGGCCGGGCCATGGACAAGAATTGGACGCGTGTGGCGTCGCCACGGGACGGCAGAGTGCGTCGCGACTCGCGTCGCGACAGTCTCAACGTTACGTCAACGAAAAAAGAACGGAAGCACTACGATACAACTAGAACAAGATGGACGAAAGTAGTCGGCGGAGGGCCGCAACAACACAACGCAACGAACGAACGTATCAACTAGAGAACAGATTACATAGTCTTGCGTACACAATGGATGGATATCGATGAGTAAATTTAGATTCTCTTCTTGGACGTACTAGACATTCGTATCGAGTAGAGGATTTTCTATAATATGTACATATATACGAATCCAACGATTTCACTTTTAAACATGTATATAATAAAAAATAAAGTTGCACGGTTTCCTCTTCCCGCTTTATCGGCATAATAATAATAATAATAAATAGTAAAATTTGCAGGGAGCGGGGGTCGGGGAGCGCGTCCGCCTGTGTACGCTGCCGATCGCGTTTACAAAAATATTTCGTTAAAAATAAATAATTCATGTCGTGCAACACATCAACAACGGCGTTTCAACAATAGACAGACCGGAGCGGAGCGGCGCGGCGGCTCGGGGACCGAGGTCCGGGGGTTTCGCGTAAAGTTTCACTTTACGTGTGCGCGCGCACGTCGCGGCCGCCACGCGCCATTGCACAGCTTGACGGTTCGCGGGGAGGCGGCGCGCGGCGGCCGCGGGCGGCTCCTACCCTACACTTTTCTTTTTATCTTATAAAAACGTATAAATAATTCAGTTAGTTGCCTATAAATATGAACGACGATTATAAAAAGGAGTCCATCGGTTCAGTTCGAATCAGTCGCGAACAGAAGGAATATGCGACTGGGCGACCATTCACTAGTCCAGACGGCTGTCCGCCGCGTTACCACCGGAGCGTCAATAATGTCCACGAGCGGTGCACCGAGAGCACCGGGGGCGCTGTGGGCGCTGGCAGCTAGCGCGGCGGCGAGGGGGCGCGCAGTAGCGCCCGCAGCGCGGCGGCGGCGGCTTTCAGCGCCAACACCAGTCGCTAGAAGTCTCGTCCGCGCGCGCGCGGCGCACCCGCCGCCTTGGGTACGCGCCGCGTACGCATCTCGCGATCCACCTGCAACGCATCATACGATAATTGCATTATATCACTAGCCAACGAGCCGAATGAATACATATTTTATGCACATTAATTTTACCTGCGCATTACTCACACTTTCATGTATCAGACTGTTTCAAATCCACGTAAATAATTGTAGCTTTATGTTACTGGTTAATTTTATGTACAATAAAAGATATACAAACATGTTCAAATGAAGAAATTGAGCTAAGTGTATATTTGTACAGTTTGATAATATAACTAACCTCTATTTCTGAACTATTAAAAAGTTATGGCTTATGCCATTTTTGAAGGAATCAATCAGCTGTTATAACTTTCAATCGATAAAATATATAATGCATTCAACAAGATCACCTCGAGCTCTTCGAGGCGTTGAGTGAGTGTGAGCTTCTGCTGCACGGCGAGACGTAGCAGCTGATTGAGGGTCTTCTTCTCCTCCTCGGCGCCCGCCAGCGCCTGTGTCAGCTCATCCACCTGGGTTACGTACTCCTCGCATCGCGCCGCGAACATCGCGCGCAGACCTGAAACCCACCAACGTGTCACACGTCAAGCATAATACTGAATCAACTTTTAAACTAATCCCAGCTCTACTGCCTCTCGATTCCAAACCAATTTCTTTTTGGTTTTTCATAGATCTCTTATATAAAAATAACCGTAAACTTCGCTGTTGTGTTGATGAAATCTAAGATATTTATACTTATAAAGCCTATTCACTCTTCTCTTGAAGACTCCCATATCATACATAGGCGTGAACACCGACGCAGACAAGCTATTCCATTCCCTCGCTATACGCATAACGAATGACGACGCAAACCGCGCCTAAACATACTAAACCGACATTACAAAACATACTTTGTGAACACGAGTTCAATGGCGAGAGTTACATTCAGAATCAACAAAAGCACTGACTGGAGAACGTGGCGGCGTCCTCCTTGAGCAGCCGCAGCTCGTTGCGCAGCTTGAGCATGGTCTCGGTGACGATGGTCTTCTCGGTCTCGTACTTGCTCTTGAGGTTGGCGAGCGCCACCTCCGCGGTGTTCTTGTTGGACTTGAGCACGGTGCGCAAAGTAGCTATCTGTTCGCGCTTCGTCGACAGCAGTGACTTTAGCTTGATCACCTGCTCCTGCAACTCCGCCAGCTCCGCGCCGCGCTCCTCGGACTCCATCACTGTGGAACATGTTTGCACATGTTAGCAAAAATTATCTCGTTAATAATGTTCATATCAGAACGACGCAGAATCGAAACGTAGCGACAGCTTTAAGAGTTCTATAGTTTGAGATCTTATTGTGAGTTTGGATCTGGTAGAATTTCTATTCTGGAGATAGAGCCTGATGGGACACCTGGCCGCTGAGCTGAGGCGACGGATTTGGGTATGTGAACTAGAAGAACCATCTAAGACGAGTATGTAGAGCAACCAAGTCGCTAGAAAAGCACTGTTGTGTTCCTAAGAGATTCTAGAGCCTCATATTATACGACACAATACTGTCGGGTAGGTTTTAGAGAGCACGGAACCCACATAGCCCAGTAATTTCACCACAAAACCTGAATGTCTTTTGAAGATTGTCCCAAAACACAAAAAAAGTCAATTCCATTATTCTACAGGCACATAATTACCGAGCTAAAATTAAAAACAATACAATAAGATATAGTATAGTTTAGTTACTGACGCTATTACTTCAGAAAGTATATCGCAACTTCCTTT
>DWPT01007998.1:0-10461 GCA_018251895.1 Agathymus mariae mariae
TACCACCCTCCTGCTTGAGTCAGTCGCCAAACGACTCGTCGTGTTCCGGCTGGGGGCTTGAGAGCCAGTACCTTCTTTCTTTTTCTCATTTCCTGGCCGACAACGTATCAGTGATACCTTTGGCTTCGCTCGGCGACGTGCAGTGACCACTTACCATCAGGTGGCTCGTCTGCTCGTATGTCGGCTATTTACATTAAAAAATATAATGTAAATGTGTTGTATATTGAATGAACGTACTTGCAGATATACGACGTGAACGGCACCGGCCGGCTGGACATCAACGCGTTCGAGGAGGTGGCGACGCGGTGCCTCGGCCTCTGCCCCGAGGAGGCCCACGACACCTTCCGACAGGCCGACCTCGACGAGAAGGGACACCTCACTTACGGTAGTGCAGTACATATCGTACTGATGCACGCTGCGCACGGCTTGTGTACAGGACGACCTAATATCGTTACATGTTGACCCGACTTTTATTATGCTATTAATTTATATTTGCTTTATTAACCTTACACGAATTAAAAAGGCGGAAAAAATAATTTCCTTATAAAGAAACATGCCATTTATAAACACAACTTGCACAGTTATATACTAATGCATAAATATACATCTTAAGTATATTATTATTTGTCGTCTCAATCCATTACTGTCCCACAGCTGGGCATGGGTCGATTTATGACCGTATCCATCACGTTGGCTTAGTGAGGGTCGGCATCTCTTACATACCATCGCGAACTATTTAAACTCATCGGTATGCAGGTTCCCTCGCGACATCGTGAGGTGTTCGACGTACAAACTACGAGGTTATCACGCCTGTGACCCACCTGATACTATTATCTAGTCTGTTAATATTATTTAAACACGGATAAAAACAACGAGATATTACTAATAACCGTGATGACTCGTATCACAAACTCGACCGTCACACGTCTGCGCGGTGTTACTGCGACAACGCATTTGTGTCGTCCGTGCAGTCTGTGTATTGATACGTGGAAAAAGTAACCGAGTAGCTCTAAACTGTACACTGTTTGTCAACAGATTTTCTTTATTTATCTTTATTACGATAGCAAGTGTTCATGTTGGCTTTAAAGTTATCAAAAAAAACATTGAAATAAAAAAAAATCTAAAACAAAAACTTCTCTATATATAAATAGGCAAAGATAAATTCAAATACATTTAATCATTTAGGTATTTTTTGTAGTACTTACGTTCGTATTTTTTTTGTTTCTACTACCGTTTTGAAATTTAATATCAAGGAGAAGAAGCAGGCAAGGAAATTCCTCAGCATATCTTTTAAATTAGTATATGATAATTACAAAGTAAGTTTCAACCTGCGCGGAAGCGGAATCGTTTGGAATCCTTTGCCTACAAGCTGCGGTTGAAAGTTCCAACAGGTGTATCACGTGTCAACTTTAGAACGTTATTGTATAAACGAACACCGAACCCCATAAAAGAACACTGAACCTTCTGACGGCAATATGAAGATGTAACCGGATTATGTCTATTTTGTTAGCTATTGATGAGATTTAGTCGATCGATAATAAATGTTTAAACAGAACGTCCCTAAATGAGTATAGTGGAGCGAATTGCATTATATGATTATTAATTGTTTTGCAGATGAGTTCATATCATTCGCTCAGCAGCGAGCCGAGTTCGCGTTTCTGTTCGCGCGCGACACGTCGCACCCCAAGCCGAAGGCACAGTGAGGGTCCCAGGTTCGCATCCCCACCGTCTGCAGCCGCGTGCCCTAGCGGCTGGCACCGCCTTGCACGCCACCTTGCACCACGTTACATTGGAAACCCCGAATCAGTAACAGCGGCTTAAATCAACTTACAGGCATCACTCGCAATATCATTTGTACTGATGTTACGAAGAGGGTGTCCGAAATTTGTGTGTGTGTGTGTGTGTGTGTGTGTGCATGTGTGTGTATGTGTGTGAGTTGTTACAAAGCTGGATTGATCTTCATATTGTATTTAGCTACTAAATATCTATATTAGATATGCTAACAAAATAATATTTAAAAGATGATGCCTTAGTTCAGACTATTTTGAACCTAGTCGAATTAGTTTGTCATGAGGTCCGCCAATAGTCAACATTAATACTAAAATGAAATAAATCAAAATGAATACATAAAAATATAGTCCATGCAAAATCCTCATGGTGGCGCACTTGCGGACTGGCGCTGATTGAATCATTTCGTACATGGACAGTAGTAAGACGACACGTTGACTACATATGAATCAATTATTATTTAAACACACCCGTATACATTTGATTTCCTCGTAATTAACTTTCTTTCGTGACTAATTAGTCGAATATCACCTTAATGTACCTTTTAAATGGTATAGGAATTTTTCAAATAGGTGTCGTGGTTACTCGAAGCATACAGACACAATTACAAAATTATCACTCTCTCCTCGTAGTATCAGTATAGTGTAATTGTTACAGTGATATCCGACAGGTTTCGTTCGTAACTTCATCATGTTATTTCTTGATGTGACAGTGACAGGTGGAATGCTCAAATTTCGCGCCAAAATAATCATAGAGAGAGAGTTGAGTTCGAATTAAGAGTTATATCTTATCTATGCTGAACACATTTGGAATTTGAATATAGAGATTAACATTCGATTAATGTATTCCGTTGTTTTTTAAATATCGTTTTCAATAAATGACGAAGTATTATTTTTTTATAGATTTACATTAGATTGTTTGATATTTTTTGTACGCATTAGTGTAAATCCGACAGTCGGAATGTTTCGAGATAAATTTGAACCAACACTTTATTGAACTGCTTTCATATCGGCCAGCACACCACTGGTTAGACTGTATTTCATTTAAATAATTTATTAAACGGTTGAGATTCCGATGTAGGAATCGATTTCAGGAATCAATCGGCCTATTTTTTTTTATAACAAAAGAATACAAGGACAATTGTAGACTTTGCCAGATTATTAAGACAGATCAAATCGATTCCGCTACTTTTACTCGATAGGACATTTAGTACCGCACTATGGAATCGGAACATCTCCTCTGTCCGATTTGCCCTAGTGCACTTTGTCTTTATACATATTGTGAGTAATTGATACATTGTTGATTTTTTTATTTATTTTGTAGTGTTTTACTTAATGTTTTAATCGATGTATATTTTTGTTGAGTGTATCATTATTATGTTATATCATTGTTATGTTATATATGTGAATAATGACAAATACTTGTTGTATTTGTATGTGGAGTTTTTATTGTTGAATAAAAAAATAGTGATGTACCTGCAAGACGATCAAGATAATTTCATCGAATATTATTCCATTTTATGATTTAGCTCTTCGCATGGCATTAGAGGAAGCGTCGAGTGTGGGTATATCAGTTTAGCGTTAGATGCTGCAAGCTGGAGTTTACCAAACAGTACGACCCACAGTGTCCCAGTACTGGTGTAGAGTCGCCTTCCGAGTCGAGAAGGGTGGAAAGCATAGTCCACTGCGCCAACTCGGCGAAATGGCAATTAGTATACACTGGAAGGTCACTTAGGTCATTGGTCATGTTTAAGCGGCCACATTTAGTGTTTCCAATTTGGGAGTGTTAAGGAGGCCGTCACCTATCGCGTCCTGCAGACGTAGGGTATGTGAATCTTTTTACGTATAATGGTGTAATTATAATAATACAATATGTATATAGAAAATAATGTTGTATGTCAGTGCGTCACGCCGTAGACTTCAGTGGGTCTTTGGTAATGCATATGATCAGCGTTTTAAAGAAAAGTAGGTTTGACTAGGATAACTGGCCGTCGACCGTCGGCCGTCGGCCGCCTTCTGTCCCGGTGTTGTCGGTAGTTGTTGGTAGTTATTACTTTATATTACTTACTATTTAAAGCAGATGTTTGATTTTTGTGACTTATGCGTTAGACGTACGCCTGCGTTCGTGACGTCACGACGTACAAGCGACTAACTTCGCGCCAGTGCCGGCGCGTGTGATGCATGAACTGTAATATCGCTTAAATACACATGACGAGGGCGGAGTGACGGCACCTGTGTGATCGCCATTTTGAATGTGATAATGCTAAGATTGTACTTGCAGTTGTTAGATAAGTACAGAAGACGCTGTCGCCAGTTAAGTAGACGTAATAAGGTCGGCGTAGTTATATTTATTATTGAGGCTCGTTGCTTTTAGTGCAGCCCAAAGACGTACCAGAAGTGATACACTGGGAATTGGGTATGTAGCGAGTGTAACTGTACAAATAAAATGAGTTTTGTTTTGGTACAAATGTTGTCTGGCATTGAACGTTTTACAATAACAGATAACTTACAACTACTTAAGTAGGAATCATCAAACTATTTTGGGCAAGAGGCCCCTTTTCCAAGGAAGTGGTACTTCAGACCCCCGTAGCCGAATTACGTTAAAAATCCACCATCATCTAACGTACGTAAGTCTGAAAAACCACAAAACACGTGACGGGGTCGATTTGTAGATCTCGTCGACTACCAAAATCAAATTTCGTTTATGTCGACTCTCGGTGACCCCCAGTGGTCGATGTCAACCACTTTGGGTGTCCCTGTCCTAAAGTGGCAACTATAGAATAATAAGTGGTAACATATTATAAAGTTGTCTATTACAGAATAATTACAAAATAAAATATATCAATTATGATGTTAACAGACAGGATATTAACTATACGTTCAAAGTTGTCTAATGTTAATTGATAATAAGACAATTTTGTCGTAAACTTGTGTAAAGTTAATGTTTGTTCTAGATGGTTAAATATTTTTATCTTTGAATTTAAAACAGTCAAGAAAGACCAGAGTTGTTTCGATTCATCCATTACTCTTTAAAGACAAGGGAGTCTTTTAAACTCTCCTTTCGTCACTCCAAAAATATCTTGAACCTTCTACACCCCGTGGACTCAGTCCTCTGCCCACGATTTGGATAGATTTATACACAGACATGGACCACCAAAGCCTGATCTATATAAGTCAGTCTGAGACTAAAGTGCAACTTGACAACTCGAGTCGACGCGTCTCGATCCTTCACAAAAAAAAAAATCGAGCTCTTTGATCGAGTTCTGAGATGGCCGCCGTCGATGCGACGTGGCGTTATTCACGACGTATTCGTATTTTACGGGACCGTCTCTAATCACTTGTATCCTCCTACAGTAGCGACAACAGCTTGGTTATAATGAAAATGATCGAAATTTATTTCCACGCGCCACCTCCGTACCTAATAATTATATTGTAGACCGGATGTAGATATAGGCTTTATATAGTGTAATTATAATTAACATTACGAACGTTCGAGCAGTCCTTTTAAAATATTTAGATTTAGAAGAACATTTCAAATTAAAATATGCATAACCGCAAAATACCGGGCTTCCTATCTTTTCTAATAATCGTAAAGTTTTTAATGGATCGTTAGAAGTAGCAAACCTTAATGAGATTGTTACTTATAATTAATTTAATTTATTAATTATATTAGGTTTCATTTCCTCTAATCGGAATCAAATAATCATTCACGTCGATTTACGAACTGGATCTGTTACAAATATGTAAATACAATGCAAAAAGATTATTTTATTGTAATTCTAAAAAGAAAATGGATTATTACGTAAGTGAAGTTATAAGTTGCATTGTTGCTTGTTGAGTATATAAGTGAAGTTATAAATTGCACTCAAGTATTACATCACTGGGGATATTTTAAACCTATTATGTATGTTATATTGATACTTGAAGTTAGATATTTCTAACTTCTCTTCAAACACCGCGCTTTAGATTATCCCCGGGCGCGTTTTAAACAAATCTAAGAAAATATGAATAAATTGGCTTTTTATGTCGGAAAATGTTTTACCAAGTGTTAAGTAAGTTTTTTCTGCTAAACTTTTGGATGAGATTATCTGAAGATTTTATAGACTTTTATTATATTTCATCGTGCGCTGGATATTATATTGTTTGCATTATATTCAAATGTTTACTACTCACAAGCTTGTTTCGCTATTCAAGTACCGTTTCATTAATTATATTATTATATTAAATACTAATTTTGTGAAACATGAGGTTTGTGTATGGCATCCAAAAAATATACGTTTCGATGATGTTGATTCAATTTTATCGAATAACACGAAGATGTAAGGACTGCGGTACACATATATATATAATATATGATTAATAAAATAATGATACAATTTGATTTACGTGATTCAATAAGATTGATTCATCGAAACTGAACAGCTACATGTAATCGTAATATCAGTATTCAATATTGACCGATGATTAGAAAAACATGCATGCATCATAGGTATCTAACAACGAACGGTGGTATTAACCACCCACGTGTGTTGTTTTCATGATATTCTTTAATGGAAATTGAATAGAAGTTATATTTATAATTTTCATAATACTCACGATTATTTGACTGATTATAACGTCAGCTTCAGGTAGTCAAAAATTATTATTGATTAGATATAGCAGGTTCGTAGCATTCCTTGTTTTATATTTAATAATTGTACTTATTTATTTTAAATAAATATAAGAACGAATGTATACAGTTTTATTTAATCGATCTACCCAAAAACTTCATCACAAGCGTATGTAATTTGTATTGCATCTACCAAATCTAACCGAGATCCTTTTTTAAATAAAACATGTTAATGCTCGACAACAATCCCACCTGCCGGTATGCGGTGATGAACTGTAAGATGTTCAACGTACCAACTTACGAAAACCATGAACGGCTGCGGTTGTTTCTCCGCACCATGAGATACAAAACACGTGAAGCATGTAGTTGTCTCAGCAACACCGGATGTACATTGATCTATTGATCTTCCTTGAGCTACATCACCAACAGCTGAAGTTCCTGATCACGCAGCTGTTTTCGTTACGCGACCTAAAGGCGTTTTCATGTTCACGTTTCCGTGGTCTGAAGTGAAATACCAATGTTTACGGTCCACTCACAAACGTCGTTACGGACAAACATTTGATTAAAACTACAACACGCATCTACAACATTTCGACTGATGATAATTTAAAAAGTCCTTATTGGTTAAGCCGGACTGACGCCAGTCATTGTACAGCATTATGAAATTGCTTTTGTTTAATTTAAAAACTACTCTTTCATCACGAAACACCATGTCTTAATAGAATCTTAACAGAATGAAAACGACTTCCTCGATTGCAACAAACGTCTCTACGAAACTGTCATTGTACATGCTCCCACTTTCAGTAGACGATCCAGCTTCACTTCCACCCGATAGTCTGAAGCAGGCAACGAATTACATCTTGCCAGTTAAATTACTAACAGTTGTTGCTGGTCCAGCAGATCTTTCTTCCTCTGTCGTTCCTCTTCAAACATGTCAACGCTTGAAGCGCCTGTATCAGCTGATCTCGTGAAATATCACTCTTTATTCCGATACCTTCATTACTTCCAAAAATATCATGGAGTTCTATTTTGTAACTTTTGTAACAAAAAGCATGATTTTACATCACTATGACCATGTGGGTCGCGTTGGTTACATCCCACTTCTGATATAGGCAGAAAGGCGTTATTTTCATAAAAAATACGAGTTCTTTCAATTAATTTTATATTATTTTGATGAATAATGAATTACTCTGAATTAAAATTAGACTCAATATTATCAGGACACAGCGTGCGCACCGGGCAACTGCCGTTTATCCAATGACCCGTTGGTAGTTAAAGAGTTAGTGGGACGCGGCTCAAGCATGGGGAATTTGGGACTCGAGGGATTTTTCCTTGCCCGGGCATTTAACTCGAGGGGCCATATGCTGCTATAAGCTTACAAGTAAGTACAAGTATATATATATATACTCTATAATATAAACTGTTTAATAATACAGTCTCATTGTTTTGTCTACACATAAATATACATATCGGTTCGTTACATAGTATTTTATATAGCCCGGTACATGTAAACAATATGGACCCTTAATTCTATGCGGATCCAAATACCAGTATGGGGCTGATCCCCGTTCCGGTCCGGTCGGATTCAAGTCTCCCATAAGGCTCCGATCCCCGGTGAGGTCCCGGTCCCCCGTTAGGCCCCGGTACCCCCGCGAGGACCCGGTCTCCCTTGAGGCCACGGACCTCCATGCGTCCCCGGTCCTCCGTAAGTCCCTGGACCGTCTTGTGGACCCAGTCCTCCAGGAAAACCCGGTCCATGTTGATGCTCTGGTCTCCACTTAGATCCCTGTTCAGGAACTAGGCCTGTTTGAGGACCTTGTCCTGCTTCGGGGCCTTGTCCCTTATTGGGGCCTGATCCCCCGTGGGGCCCTAGTCCACCATGTGAACCCGGTATACCGTAAGGTCCCGGCCCGCTGGCACCTGGGTACATTTCATGGTTGCCCGAAAAGTCTATTCCCTGTACAATTTCCGCAATGGCTGCCGTGTTATTTCCAATATTCGTAGGAAAACCATCTGCTTCGCCCTCTTCTTGATATTCGCCTTTTTCTTTTCTTCCTATCAGAACGTTCCATTTCTTTTGAAACTCAAACATTCTTTGAACGATGAAAGTTATGTCGACGTGAAAATTCAAAATCCTTTGGTAGACAAATATGAACCAGATATATTTAGAGTGAAAATGTATCCTGTTCATCGCAGTATACACGCTGTCCAATTTTACCATCATTTCCTTCAAAATGCCGTAGAGGATACCTATATTGTAGCTGATGTCCTGATGAAATTTCTTTCTGAATGGCCTGGTAACTTCCAACCTGCGTCTCGTCCCATAAATCGATTGTTTCATCCAGTTCATCGCCTTCATTTTTATCTCCAAATTTCCATAGTAGATATAATCATAATGGCGTCTTGGATTTCCTTTGACAGATTCGTTGAAGGACTTCGTCTCCAACAAGTACTTCCTTTGAGCTTCTTCTACTACTTTTTTTATATTCTCAGGAGTCAACACGCTGATATCTAAGTGTTCAGATATTTGTAAATTATCTAAATCAGTAAAATTATTTCCAAATAAGTAGTCGAAAACTGATATGGAATTAGTTTCGGTATAATTTTTGAAATGTGTGGCACCTAAGAAATCATCGAGTAACTCCGCATGGGGGACCGGTGAGCCTGGTGATATGACGAAGGAGAGGGTTTGTTGAAAACCTGTAATAGTTAGTGTCATTCAAATTTACATACGTCTGTTCCCATTGGGTCACATTCTTTTTAGGATAACAGATGGCTCACGATGGTAAGTCATATTTCATACACATCAGTAGCGTGACGACGTGATGTCGTTCAGAAAGTTTATTAACACTGCATCCAAACATTTCAAAAATTCCACAGATGAATTTTAAGATAGTTAAGCTAGCCATGCAAGTAAAAGCTTTATTGCCATGCATGAATACCTCCTTTTTATGCTGGTTGGTCATCCAGCTCGTATTCGGTTCCACGCAGCACAATCACGATGTTATTCGTAAAGAGTCCACGGACCTTCTAAAAAAGGCAAATTGCACGATTGAATCTTCGGTAGGTGCGGCGTGCACTACGATCATGGAATTAAATTGATTAATTGGTGATTAGGTCAAAAAAAATAAATTTGTCAAAGCAACGAATAGTTGCCTGGGACATTCAGTCGAAATTGACTGACCAAGTTGATCAAATACGGTTGTGCTGATTCGGATGATCAGCAGTTTTTATCGAGCGCCTCGAATGGCGCTTAGTCACTTTTTTGCTATCGTTAGATACTAGTCATAAAATTGTGTGTAAGATCTTCAAGCGGCAACAACTTCCGAACACAGTTTAACTACAAACATGTTTAATGAGAAAAAGGTAAACTTACACATAATTTGAAATAATACTTTAATTAGAATCATTTCCTCAGATCTGTTACTACATGGTGTCATGGAAACCTGTGTGTTAATGTAATGCCTGTGAAAATGTATTGATATTTTCATTTTGCTAGATGTAACTCGATAACAGTTTAACGAGTTGATAACCACTTCATAATTACGTAATTGTAATCACACTAAAATATTGAATATCTTTCTTTAAAGTTTGTATTTTTTTAAATCAGCCTCAAATACTCCTTGTACTCAAATGTGAGAGGGAGATATTCAACTCTCACAAATTGTGATCTTGGGCATGTGTTCAAACAACATGTAGTGGGTAATTTGTGGAGATGAATTATTTTTTTTTTATTTATATTTTAATTTTTTTTTTCATTATTAGAAAAAGGGTTTTGAATTAAATATATATGAAGTAAACACGTCTCAATCACTACATAAGTGCACATGAGATGAAATGAAATAATATTTATTTGAAGTTGGTTTTTCCAAACACTTTCACACTACGCCATCGCACCAACAAATCCCTATGGTGAGTGGTCTCGGAAGAAGAAGCGGCAATACCAATAGCATCCTGCTTCCAAGCATCAAAAATGTGATTGAGGTGTGCTATGCCTGCATCAGTGGTATTTTTCCCTCTAGAAAAACCGAACTGATCAATGTGAAATAATTTGTTTATTGAAAA
>DWPT01007999.1:0-10461 GCA_018251895.1 Agathymus mariae mariae
AACACATTGATTCAGTTATCATGATTATATTCCAAACTATCAAACTGCCTTCGTGTGCTTCGAAAAAACTACGCCTTACGCTAAGAAAGACGGATTGCAATGAAACAAACTGAGCATTAACTGATGCTTGCTGCAATACATTAGTATAACCCAAAACGAAATCGGTAAGGCCGTTTCGGAGATGAGCACGAACAAACGCACAGACAAACAGACAAAAATTCTAACAAATATTTTTATGTGTTCTATTGCGTTAATAAAATGTTTTTTCTCATATATCGTTCATGTACAGAAAGTGATCCGTTGGAATTTTATTAAATGTATACATATCAAAAATCAGGGCTGAAATTTATTTTGACATTTAGGTACATATCAATATCAGCATCTGGATCTACCAATTGCACAACATCCAATCGAAATATCAATGTGAACGTTTGATTTAATTCTAAATTTTATAATTTTCCATTTATGTTGTTCGGTTATAGTTTTAAATGTTTAAAGTTAGGTTAAGAGCAACGGTCACCATTTACCAACACGTGCTTCATACGTTGAGTTTCCAGCAAAAAACCTTAAGACAACTAACTAATCTTAAGCCTGAAGGCATCGGCTGTCGTGATTACGAATTATACGATTATACGATGCAAATGGTTGCAGGCGCTTTTAAAAATGTATCAGATAAATTAACGCGATATGGTTACGAGTTCGTAACCACGACAGCCGACGCCTTCAGGCCTCTAATCAATTTAATTGCTGCCAACCGACGACCAACAACCGACTCCACTCACGCTAGGATAATATTCGGTGATTCAGTTAAATAACTCAATTATTAAATACTCGATATCTAACATTCAGAAATATGTTAATTTCGTTTCCTATTATTTCTGTGTATTTTATCATAAATAATTTCTGTACCATAACGTAAGCATAATAATTATAAAACTGATCTATGGGTCACAATGCCAATACAGTTTAGATACACAATTATTTTTATAATTACATTATTACAAACGGAGCGCACGTTACGCTTGCCGTGTGGTCTACGATTCATCATTGGACGTACTGAGAATCAGCGACCCCGCTCAGTGCGACCCCTGTTCGCCGTAATTTAATGGGTATTGCAACATTGTAATTTATTTTTGTGGATGCATCTATCTTTTGTTTTTTTTTGTTGTTTGTTAATACCGCATTGTTGCAGTATTTTTTATTTTTTATCGAATTATATCGAATTTGTTTTTCTTACTTGCTTTCTTTTTTAAGAAGTGTACATATTAAAAAAAAATTACATTCGTATATTGTCTTAATATATTTCAGCGATTTTCATCAAATATACAAAGTGGCATAAATGTTTCACTCTGCTAGTTTTCACTCACCTTTGGGAATACTAAGGAATATTCACAGGGACATGGGTTTCCTCACGATTTACCCTCTATGTTAACATTGTTTGTTATTTCTTGGTTTATAAAAATATGTTTAGCTTCCGCAGATATTCTGATTTAAGATGTATGTATGTATGTAAAATTTTAAAACGTAATTTTATTTAAATATTCGGGCACGTATTTAAAATCTTGCAAAGTGCAATATAGATTTTGCGTCTATATAACATAGGTAATTATTCAACTCATCATGAAGCTCAGTAACAATTAATAACAACGCCGCGTAAATCACATTGTTTAAATTCCAGATATGTAATAAACCAGCGTTTGCTTAAGCTGCTCAAGTATTACATAAAGTCAATTAATTTGTCAAGAAACGCTTTAATACATCGTACTTCAGAGTTACAACGCGTAGGCTATCAATGCTTAAGAGGAGGAAGAGAGAAATTATCTCAGCGATTACAAAAACCACACCACAGTTGGTTAATAAATATCTTGGTACCGGCGTTTAATGATTTAATTATGAATTGAGAGATCCCACACAAATATTCAATATTGGGTCCAACCTAAGCTGCCCTGCTGGTGGTACGCCATGCTGTAACAAACAAGACTAAGATGACAGATCTCTCTTATTCACAGATTTCAGTACCGCCCACTTTAATCTCATGCTCAAGTGTGGTGGTAAGGGATTTTTAAGTGTCTGATAGACTTTTACGTATTTCAGTTGAAGGGTCAGGGAACCAGTTAAAATGGCGGATAACTTGTCCAAGCCAACCCCGATATTGCAGATATGCTTGGGCCGCAGCGATCAATTACTTTACTGGTACGCCTGTAGTCAGTGTTTTGAATGACCATGAGCAGCATTGACTACTTACTAAATACGTGGCCAGCCTATGAATAAAAAAGATATCAGATAACATTCGCCAATTACTATTTCCAGCAAAATATATTTTTAACGTTTTACGCTCATTGGCGACAGTCAGTCAAGTCTCGCACCTGATTGTAATTGATTAACTCGCAATCTATATCGTAGCTGCTCTGATAAATTCCTAATAAACCCGCCTGAAGGCACAAACTGTAACTGATATTTATGTTCGTAATAGCGGGCTTTAATGCAGCCTGTTCAATAAATATTAACTTTTAATTGCAATGCGACCAGGTAGTTTCGACGATTTTCAGCAATTATATTTCGTATATAACCAGCAGCTGCACCGGTTTTGGATCTTGCTAATCGGTGTAAGATTAAAATATGTTAAACAGACCTAGTAATTAAAAATAAGTCGAAGGTGTGGCGAAGTTTCTGAAGTTTCTTTTTATGTTTGGCGGTGACTGTGACCATACATATTGTTTGGGTAAAGGCCTGATATAAGAGCAGACGGGTCACCAGAGAGTGGTTAAGGCCGTCCATGGACTTCCTTATAAGCAACGGCATTACCGATACGTTGCCTGTCATGTGTCAAAGACGGTAAAACACGCATTTTACCTGAGTCACCTATACTAAAACCAAAACTTACGCGAAGTAAAGTGCTAGTTTCGTCATTCAACAGTGAGCACCACGAGCATTGTAGACCAATTTATAACGTCCTATTGCGCTGAAACCATTTCATTTTATTTTGACGTCACCAAATGACTTTACAGTGCGGAAGTTATGGATCTAACTTTTTATTGGGAAACATTTTCAATTTTCTAATAAAAACTTTAGCATTAAATCCTATTATCGATACTATAAATAGGCTGTTACGTGTCACAAGTTGGTCCCGAAAATGACTAAGTATTCTCGTCCATAATAATGTTTAAAATGTGCCAATAAGGAAGTAAAAGTTGAGCAAAATCAAGGTCGGGTATCCTAAGTTAGTGTTGAACTGTAAACAAAAAGGCAACAACAACTATAGACGATGCAAACATTGAGCAAAAGATGATGTCGAAAGATAATTGATCGATCGAATCGACGGAATGTTCATTTAAGTGTAACGTTCAATAAAATGTAGATCGACATCGGCCAGAAACTGTAACAGCGGCTAACGAGGAAGTAAAAGTCCTTGGTTAAGGATAGAGTACCTACAAGAACCCCCTCCAATTTGCGCGTTGCAAAATAGTCGTGACAACGCTCTGGTCACCACTATTTCTGCACTGAATTTGCATTATCGCACCTGTTCACAGCTGAGCGCGGATTTTTATCTAACAAACATATCTCTGGTATACATTAACGGCTTTAACGGCTTGTGAAATTACTGTATATCAACGATTTTCTGTACTAGTTAAATAAGTACCCCGCGTCTGTTTACAATATCGTAACTCAACAGGGTTTCAACAGTAATTTACTGACCATTATTACCACAACAAATTTTCATTACATAAAAATAAGTAGATCAAAGCAATTTTATTATTATTTAATGAATTTATTGTCGAGCTCAAGGAATTCAGATGTGAACTCAACAGCCTGAATTTCATGCTCTGGTAAGTTTACTTGTAAGCGACCTAAGGCACGCTGAATTGTAATTATAACTGATAAAGAAGCATAAAATTGAGTTTAAATTTACCAATACGCTTGTGTTTCAATTTTATCAATAAATTGTAACAGATTGTAGTTTCCACTGCTAAAAAAATAAATAAATATATTTTGTTATTATCTCTGTGGTGTCTGATTGTCTTTCTGAAGTTAAATGTCAAAAAATTGTAAAATAAACTTTCTTCAACAGTGTGTGTTGTGTGTGTGTGTGTGTGTAAAATTGTGTATCATATTACCTGCATTGTATATATTTCAATATTAATTTGAGAACCGGGAGGTCCTGGGTTGGGTTAGGGCGCGGCAGATAATTTGACAAATATATATTTGTGATGTCACATATGTGTATAATTATGCCACCCAATACCATACCAAACAATTATACTGTACATATAGGACTGGTATACCGTTAATTAGCTATACTATTATACATATAAGTAATACTCTCGAGAAAATAAATATATTGTGTGAATATGAACTCAATCTGTCATTAACAGATGCAGCTACAATTTTATATAATATAAATTATAGTAAGTTATAGTCCTAGCAACTTCGGTTCGTTTCTGAATACTTAATCTTCAAACGCAGCATCAATAGTCAGGAAATAACTTGGAGTTCAATGACCAACTGCCCGCTTGATATTTAAGATTTTAAGTTTTTTTTTTTATATGGGCAATACCGAATCAGTCACCGTCACGTCTTTGACACCTATTGAGATATCAAATTAAAAAATATCCAACATTTTATGTCACATACTCGGAACTCCTTAAAATAAATCGGACTAGCAATACCTGCGAGTAGTGCATTTTAATTTATAAACTGTCGAGTTTTGTAGTACGATTTTAAAGAACTGCTTTTTAATATCAAAATATTTTGATTACAGATGCAATAAACTCAGCAGACGACCAGTCAACATCCGCGTCATGGTGGCAAGCTGGCACAGCAACACCTTTCCGCGAGAGCTCGGGCAGTGGAAGCGTATTTTCCTCTACCCACGGCTTAGTTCAGACCCATCCAACTGGCAACGACCCTTTCGGATCCTTTAAAGGAATCGGCAGCACTGCTGAACCAGCAGTGAATCCTTTCGTCCAAACAAGCGGCAGCGGCCCACTCAGTGGCAGCTTCCGAAGCAGTAATCCTCTCCCACCGTTGGCAAGGAACTCAAACGGACGACCTTTCATGAAGCATCTGGACTTTACTAGCAGCGCCACCGCTGAGTTGAGAAGAAATCCTGCACTGTCTGCTCCCGATGAGTGCGCTCGAGCTTGCAGAGAAAATGAACCGCCGAGAATTTGTTACTACCATTTCACTCTTGAACTGTACACCGTGCTGGGAGCGTAAGTGTTCACAAATCATTGTTCTGCTGTGCGGTAGCTACCAGCAAAATTTTAAGTATCGATTGAAAGAGGATGATTACATTCCAGTTTCTTTTCACGTGAATTGATTTAAGTACTCTTCAGGAATAGCTTCAGCAATAGCTTCAGAAATAGCTTTGGTAATAGAATGAACTGAGTATTCAACACCAGATTAACTACCTGCAATTATTTAGCAGTAGAAGTAGTTATCTACTTCTTTACCATTCATTCTTTTATTTTCAACACAAAAAATCACACTCATGAAGCGCATAATTTTTTATATCTATGCTAATAATAAAATTCTAACTGATCGCTTTCTGTACATGAACGATATATGCGAAAAAACATTATTAGGGGCCTTTATTAACGCAATGGAACCCAAAACAATAGTTGTTAGAATTTTTGACTGTTTGTCTGTGCGTTTGTTCGGGCTAATCTCAGAAACGGCTCAACCGATTTTGTTCTCGTTTTCACTAATGTATTGCAGTAAGCGCCACTTAATACTTAAAGTTTGTTTTATAGCAATCCTTCCATAAATGAAAATGTTATGAAAATTTTATGTTATGATGATATGTATTCACAGAACGAGAAAACCCCAGAAAAATGCATATGCTTAAAGTAGTTTTTCTGGGCTTTGCCAGTCTAATAAAGTTACTCATTATGCATGTTTTAATCGAAATATATTAACCAAAACCATAATTATGTTTAATGTTCGACCATCAAAGATAAAATGTAACGTAAAAATCAGTTGGTCTACACATTTTTTAATTTCGCATATTAATATAACTGATTATTTCACATAAATAAATTGCTTTTAACACCGTTTCTCTACGTGAATTGGTATGAATTCCGTTGCCATTACGAGTAATTGATAGGTGACGACAGATCTTATGCAAACATAGTTTCGCGATCATTTTAGTTAGTTATTCATCCAGGGAGGGGAAATGGCGGTGTAATAAGCAAATAGATTAATACTTAATTTGAGTTACTGGCTCACTTATTTTGCTTCAACATTTTAGCACCCCATTGCACAGCACTGTTCTTGTTCTGTAATTGACAAGTGCACTACCATTCCGGATTTTATACAAATTGTCGAATGGTTCAGGTGGTGTTCAGAAGTGCGGATGCCACGTGAAGGTCTTTCAATATGACTTTATGTACCCTCGGAAACACCCAAGAAATTTTGCCAATAACTACCTACTACTACCCTCCAAACATGCTTAACCTGATGAACTACTTATATTTGAGACATGCTGATTGACATGAGAAATTTACTTATATTTAACATAAATTATGTGGTTACAGAGCCTGTCAAGTATGCACACCAAATGCTACTAACGTCGTATGGTCTCATTGTCAATGCGTCCTTGCTGATGGAGTTGAAAGAGGAATTCTATCAACTAACAGAATGTTGCCAGGACCTTCTATTCAAGTTTGCGAAAACGACAAAGTTGTTGTCGATGTAGAAAACCACATGGAAGGAATGGAAGTCACACTTCACTGGCACGGTATCTGGCAACGTGGATCTCAATATTACGACGGTGTGCCATTCGTTACTCAGTGTCCCATTCAACAAGGAAATACCTTTAGGTAAGCAATGACAACATTTAGCAAATAACAGATTTTGAGATAACATCAATAATTTAACACAATGCTCAGTACATTACGATTTAAAATATTTTGATTATTATTGCAGATACCAATGGCAAGGCAACGCCGGTACTCATTTCTGGCATGCGCACACTGGTCTTCAGAAACTGGATGGATTGTATGGCAGCATTATTGTTAGACAGCCACCTTCAAAGGATCCGAACAGTCACCTTTATGATTATGATTTGACAACGCATGTGATGCTCATTAGTGATTGGCTACATGAGGATGCTGCCGAAAGGTATCCCGGTCGTCTAGCCGTGAACACCGGTCAGGATCCAGAGTCAGTTTTGATCAACGGGAAAGGACAGTTCAGAGACCCGAACACCGGTTTCATGACCAACACCCCTCTGGAAGTTTTCACTATAACTCCAGGAAGACGATACAGGTTTAGGATGATAAACGCATTTGCATCCGTTTGCCCAGCGCAGGTCACCTTCGAAGGACACAATTTGACAGTAATAGCTACCGATGGCGAGGCAGTGCAACCTGTTCAAGTTAATACCATCATCTCATTTTCTGGTAAGAATTTTTAAATTATCTGATTACAAATACAACCATTATCTAATGATAATACCACTGTATCACGAAGATAATATAATAATTGGTGAATTGTACAATTTCAAAACTAACCAAAAATGAGAGTTATTCAACTAGATAATGCCAGTTATCGCACATAACTTGAAAAAAGAACCACGCCTTTGTACGCTGTAATTCATTTAATTAGTGGTTCAACTCAAGCGAAGAAAATTGGATAATATTATTGCATACATTTTACTTCCTATTTTACAACATCAATTACTTAATCATCTACAAACCGACGTGTTAAAAGTTTAACCGCCCATCCATCCTTGAGTCCTTCAACCTCCTCTATTTATAGAGCGCCCTTTTGATCAACGGATGAGGGAAACAGGTGCGGCAGATCTCACCTGAAGATCACTTGACCTAATATCACTCACTTTAACATCTTTGATAGTTTAACGTCCTTGTGCTTAGTAATAGGGTTCTCTACCTGCTGATCCAACCACCACCCTTCGTCTACAATCAACCATGAAATATTAGTACAGACTAGTTAACCTGTCTGCTAGTTGACTTTTTTCTGGCCGGCAACGTATCGGTGATGCTATTGTTGTTAAGGATTTCATTGGGACACAATGGCCTCTTACCACCAACTGGCCAATCTTATCTTTAATAGGCTATCGACTTACAACACCACCTTTGCAACTTTACAGGCGAACGATACGATTTCGTGATCGAAGCGAACAATATCCCTAGTGCTTACTGGATCCAAGTACGAGGACTTGGAGAGTGCGGCATCAAGAGGACCCAGCAATTAGGAATTCTGCGTTACGCGAGAGGACCTTACCAACCGTCCACGCCTCCTCCGACCTACGACATCGGAATCCCTCAAGGAGTAGTAAGTGCTCTACTCGCACATTAAACTTTAATTGGTATATTAATAAATATTTAATTAATTAATTTACACAAATATTATAATAGAACTCAAAAAAGACTGTGCTATAAATCGACATAATATATTCTCCACTGCATTGGGGTAGCTCACTAATAGTCACCGAAAAATTTTGTATATAAGCAAAATGAATTTTTCGCTATTTTAAAATGCAAATGTATTTAACTAGTACTTCTATGAATAGCTTCCGTTCTGGCAAACATAGATCTCGTGTCACGAGCCAACTTGTCGCACTTATTAATTGGCGGATATTGCAAACTGGATTCTTATAGCGGGTACTGCAACCTCAATTAGACTTAGACCACACTGTTAGCAATTAAATAAACTTGAAAATAGGTATCCTGCCAAATCTTCAGTGTATTTTACTTGCCAATTATAAATATTTTTGTACATGGTTTAGGTACTTTAGTAAATCTTCAGCAATTTGTATATACCCTTATAATTTAACAAAACTCAACATGTCTTATAAGTTATATGTAGTTAGATTTAATATAGCACTTACTATACATACTTCTGTAAATTTAAAATTAAATTTTACAAATTATTTAAAAGTCACTTTATCAACTTGACTACGGAAAATAATTGATTAAGAAATGATATATTAATGTTTATTTCAAGTTTTAATCTAAATATATTTCAAAGAAAGCTTGTACAGTTGATAAAGCGTCATGATGTCGTAACATATCTTAGAATGCATTTAGTATTTTCAGTAGAAAGATGAATTTATTACCAAATAACTTTCATTTGGTTTATTAGTAGTTAATGGAAAATTAAGTGGTTGAAACTATCGTAGTATAGATGATGCACGTACAAACGTAGTAATTGCACGATCCTTTCTCCGCACTAACTATTCAGGTTATGAATCCCTTGGACGCAAGATGTAATATACAACGAGACGATGCCATTTGCGTCAGTCAACTGAAGAACGCCAGGCACATCGACCCAGCTATCTTACAAGAGCGTCCCGACGTCAAGATCTTCTTGCCATTCCGTTTCTTCGTTTACAGACCAGAGATGCTCTTCCAGCCCAACACCTACAACAGATATTTGGGTCAGTATTTCCTTCACAATCTTATTCTCTAATGTTTATCACATAAACGCTATCAACATGAGCATTATTTTCCACAGTGGCCCCGGGAGGAACTCACGTGATGAGTTTGATAGACGAGATTTCATACATGTCTCCGCCAGCTCCCATGCTAAGTCAGTACGACCACATCAACCCTGAGCAATTTTGCAACGGCGACAATCGACCGGCTGATTGTGGGCAAAACTGCATGTGCACACACAAAGTAGACATTCCTCTTAACGCCGTTGTGGAAATTGTGCTAGTAGATGAAGGTAACTTGTAAACAATTTGAGTATGAACTATAAAGCAACTTGTATCATGCTCTTTAGTTTATAAATGAATACAAATCTTAAAAATTCATCGTTTTCACTTTCAGTTCAAATCACAAACTTATCTCACCCCTTCCATTTGCACGGATATTCATACAACGTTATCGGTATCGGTAGATCGCCCGACCAAAACGTGAAGAAAATCAATTTGAAACACGCCCTCGACCTGGACAGGAGAGGCTTGCTTCAGCGTCATCTCAGTCAAGGAGACCTTCCCCCAGCAAAGGACACCATCGCCGTTCCCAATAATGGATATGTCATCGTCCGTTTCAGGGCCAATAACCCCGGCTTCTGGCTTCTTCACTGTCACTTCTTATTCCACATCGTTATCGGAATGAACGTAGTGCTCCAAGTAGGCACTCAAGCTGACCTTCCGCCCGTTCCTCCCAACTTCCCTACGTGCGGAGATCACCTGCCTCCCATAAACTAAATCCGTTCCTATATTTGTCAATTTACTTTCGCACAGAAATCGGCGACAGTTGATTTAATAATGTTGACTAAGTGTAATTTTATGTTTGTTTTGTGTGATGTGTTCGGTGGATTCGAAGTGCTCGAATCTACCATATGTGTTTATTTTGTATTCGAATGTTTAGAGTTCATGATAGTTTGTGAGGGTTTTATTTAATGGTGATACGTGTTACTTTGAGCTGATTTTAGTATAAACATGCCATATTTGGTGATATCTTCGGTTATACGTGTCGCCTACGAGTT
>DWPT01008000.1:0-10460 GCA_018251895.1 Agathymus mariae mariae
CTTCACGGAAAGATAATAATACCAATAATAATATTAACGACTTAATAATAATATTGATAATATAATCTTTACGCAAATCCCTACCACCAAGCAGGCTGGATTCCGTCGCCTTTTATGACACCCTGTTCTGCCAGCATGGAATTGGGGGAGTATTCTAGGTCGCCCCAATACGGCCAAAAACTATTAACTATTTTAAACTATTTAATTTACAACAACCAGACTACTTACGTAGCGAGAGGGTGTGCATAATGAGAGAAGAGGGGTTGTAAGGTAATACCATTGATTAGTCGTCTTCTTGACATCATTAGCTTTAAAGGTTACATAGAAATAAGCGGTGTATCTGCACCGTTACGGGATTTTATTTGCAGAAAATTATATTTCTTGTTTGTTTGTTTGCCAGCAATTCTTGAAGTAAGCCTGAAAATTTATCTTAAATATGTTCATAATGTTGTTGTTTAGTTATGTATGTACGATACAACATTTATTTGCATTAAAATTTAAAAGCATCTAATATCACGCCGTATTCAAAGGCAGATATTTACAGAATATATTAAATTGATTGACAATAAATGTCTTTTATGGAACAAATTGTATTCAACTTATGTACAGTCATTGTTAAATTGTTATTTATAACTCTAATTATCTTATTCTTAACTTAAATATATAAAAGTTTTACACATCGGTGTGTTGGCAAAGTTCGTTCATAACCACTAAATAACGTTCTATTTCCAAACTTTTATTTACAACACTAAAGTATTAAATTTCTTATATTATCTAACTATACTCTTGTTATTACTACGATATATTTATTTATACATCTTCACCCACTTACTTACTAACTAATGTCGTTACTTGAGCGATAAGACCACCTTTTATTATCATTGCTATATATGAATTTTAATTATGTAATGTACAATAAAGAATACTTAAATTAAAAACTACAGCACGTAATAATTATTTAATGTACAATAAAGAATATTTAAATTGAAAACTACAGCAGGTAAATAGCCACTAAATAAAAAAAAGACAAGCGGTTGACTAACAGAGAAAAAAATGGTACTGAAATGTTTTTCCTTTGCCCATTTATAATATAAAATGGAATTATACTTTTAGTTATTGAGCAAGAGTAGTGTTTCCTTTCTTTCTTTCATTGCAACTGCACTCTTAAGTATTGAGTTCGCTAAAGAGTATTTCCAAAGTGTTACGACGCTTTGTAATTGGATTACATTATTGTAAATTTTGTTCATCCTGATCGAGATAATACAACCCTCCTAGTCGTTGGTGTTCTCCTCCTGGTCAGGGAGGTCAGTCATGTCACGAATGAGACATGAAGAATAACCAAGACTTGAATATTTACTATACATTTATGTCTCAAATGCATCCTACGGCCAAGAATCGAACCTGGAGCTCATAGGCAGGAATTAATGCATCTGCTGTCTTCAATCAATGTATTAAAATGTGATAAGGCATGTCTGAAATTGGAAAGAGAATTTCAATAAAATGATCTCAGAAGACACCGCTTTTAACAAATCATCTCGTCAATGGCATTCACAAACAATACTTATCATCAATCAAATACCATTTGCGTACCCTGTTTGATAAGTATTCCATTATACGTAAGAGCTTAGAAAATGGTGCCCTCGAGGTTTGTTCTTTATATATTTGATGGTAGCGCTCCCTCATTGATCTCTGTATTTTATGTTCTTTGAGGGCTATTTTCAAATTGGTTTTCTGTGAGCATGGAGAACCTAGAATTGTAGTTCACTTATATTTATTAGTTTTTCATAATATATTGTATTCAAGAATTTCCCAGCCCTATTACTCGATTTAACAGGTACATTCAATCGTCACGCAGTACTGAAACTATTCACAAATATGTTGAATGTTGAAATATAAAAAGATCAATGCATTTTATAAAGCTAAGTTTAAAATTAAAATAAACAAAGAAGACGCTTTCAAGTACATCAAGGCCATTACTGATAATTATCGAATATGTTATAATAGCAATAAATGGGTTGTATAAACGATAATCAAATAAAATTACAAGATTCAATTTAATGAAAAAAATATTTATTGTGTACATGTAGTGTACGTACAACGTGTAGGATTGAGGGTAGCTCGGCATTTTTTTTCAGCTTACAATCGACGATGTTTGCCGATTGTTGCTATTTAGGAAGATTTATGTTGTTAATTACGTATTTAATTGTATCAAATATGTGTTTACATAATTATCTCCATGTATAGTATATGTTATCATCATTAGATATCTAGTTATATATAAGCATAATAAGATATATATTTATATATATTGATACATTTTACTAATTTTGTATTCTCAAAAGATGTTCACAAAAACTGTAGAAATTTTTGATTTCTTGTAGTTGTACCTTAACTGGCAGACTACCCTATAGACCTTCTGCTGCCACAAACTTCATACATATTTAAGAACGTTATAAAGAACATAAGGTTTCTTTAAAATGTTTATCGAGATACATATGTTTAAAATCAATAAGCGGTGCTACCCTAGGAGGTTGGTCGTCGGTTCCCCGTAAGGGAGGAGTTCGAATCCTGCACGCATCCCTAATTTTTCATATTATATTACAGATTAATTATCACTGGATTCGGTGAAGGAAAACACCGGGAGGAAACCTGCAGACATGAGAGTTCGTAATGCTCTCGCAGCTATGTAGTCTGCAAATCCACACTTGGCCCGCGTCGCGAATTATGCTCATAACTCCTCTCGTGAGAGGAATCCTGAGCCCAGTAGTGGGATAATTACGGATTGTAATGATGATGATATATTCGAAAACTTAACACGTACAGAACTCTAACCTTAAATCCCCTGTTTAAAAAATCTACCTTTTTTCCAACCACTGTAGTTAAAATCTAAGTTAATGTGGGCTTGCAAGTATGATCCACGGTTGACACAATATCAAGAAAAGCTGTTTGTTGTAAAAGATGTTCGATAAATATTTTAATTTATAACTTGGTGATAAATGTTAACTTTTTATTGTCGCAAAATTACAAAAATCTCAAGAGAAAAACCTGCAATATAGTGTTCCTAGTTTCTGGAAATGGTGTGCAATATATATATGTTTTCCTTTGATATATCTCATACTACGCTCCTGAAATTGGAAAACCATACGTTACTACGTGATAACTACAAACCCAATACTTTATAACAGAGAACGAAGCAACGTGTAATACGGCAGCTAGCCGAGCATAATTCATAAATGTTTACGCTCATATACCCCCCACTAAGATTAAATTCCCGCCTGGGAGCAGATATACAATTAAGACGGCAAACAACCACGACCGGAGGATATACTGTCCCCTTAGCGAACGAACCCTTACCCTGAGCAGGATACAACCGAGTGAGCTTTGGGATTGTGAAAATAACTTAACTGCTTACCGTTAATGATGAGAAAAGCTACAATGGACTGTTTACGAGAACACTGTTAATGTGGAGTCCGTTCGTAGAGATCATATCTGCATTGAAGAAATTGTTTGTTTAGGTTGTTTATGTGGCGTTTCGATGAAACGTGTACGTTTACCAATTAGTTGAGTAAAGAAACGCCGCGCACAGCGACAATGTGTAGACAGACAAATATTTGTTAGGACAATTTGCTTTTCGTGTGTAATACGAATTTACGTAAAATCATAATTCATGTAAATACATATTTACGTAAAATCGCATAAAATAAGGGGCTTAACCCTCAGATTGTCTCGTTCCGTTGTAACTTTCTGCTGATTTAACTTTACTTCAACGCATCTTGCCGAAGTCCATGGCCGACGGTGACCACCACCATCAGGTGGTACGTCTGCTCGTTTGTCGGCTGTTAACGTAAAAGAAACAATACTTGTTGAGACTACAGCTCCAACTTCAGGTTAGAACAGGTCTTTTCTTCTTTCTGTTATCTTGATAATCCAGAAAGACGGCAAACTGACGTCCCAAGCCGTGTGTCTGACGAGTTTGGAAATTGTCAGGAGTTATAGGTTTCCAGTTAAAGGAGCCAGCTGTTAAAGGACGTTGCGCCAGGAAGGTGTCATTGCCCTCCAACCAAATTGGCTGGGGGACTTGAACGGCACGGTGGCGGTGATCAGGGGTAACACCGCCGGCTCCTCCCTCACGCTCACCGAACGTGGCTCGGGATACGTGGTGGTGGTGTGGGGACAGTAAGTTGTTGTGAAGGCAAATGAAATTTCCACGTGCGCCATCTGGCCACCGACAAGGAATTAGTACGTATGGTTACTAGAAAACGTCTAGACGTCATTGAATTAAATATAGTATATAATATAATAGTGAATTCAAAAAACGTGTGTGCAAGTTGAGTTGAACGGTAGCCAAAAAAAACAACGACAACACCACGCCGGGGAATTATCATTTATCCAACACATAATTGTCTGACCCCGCCGGGAATCGAACCCGGAGTCCTTAGATGTGCGGGTAGAATCATCGCCAAGTTAGCTACTGAGTCGTCGAAGTTTATTTATTTCTCAATAAATCATTGCACCTTTTGTTCGACCATTTGCGCTGTTTGATACTTATCAGTTTATATAAGTGTATTTTAAAGTCTCAAAAGTATCGGTATTACAATTACCGATTTGCATAGCGAAATTGGATTTCCTTCAGCAATGCAATAAGAATAGTTACCGTAAGTGACCGTTCCCGCTCTCCAGTTAGTGTTGTCACATGCAAATGTGTGCCGGAAAACAACGCACCATGTTATTTCATATTGGTTTTCGAGAATATCATATGTTAGCTTTAAAAATAAATAAAACAATATGTTTGTCTTGTTTTGATTTTATTCGTAATGTTCAACTGTTGACAGATAACAAATGATCTTACAATATCTGATTTGTACATAATTAATTAATAAAATATGGCAACACTCATATTTTAACAAGATATGCGAATTTCTAAACTTCGCATTAACTGGTTAGTTTTTTTGTATTAAGAAAATCTATTAAAGACAAAAATCTCATGAACATCTTCTATTAATCCTAAGAAAATATTTATTTAAAAAATAATTTAAATAATACATTATAATTAACAAGTTAAAACTCGACCGCAGTCAAATGACCAACGCGACATGACGTCCATACGAAATACATAATATACCACTACTATTATGCCACAATAATTAAAAATTGTCTTTTTATCGATAAAATTGAGGATTCATTAGTCACTAAACGTACAGTTGAAATTACAAGTGTCATTAAGCAATGTAAAACTTACGGCGTAGGAAATAGAGTACCGGTAACGATATAATCGGGCTGGCATTTAACACGCGCCCATAATTGAAATTTTATATTGACGCATGTCTGGAAGCATTTATTAAAACCTATTTGCACCTCTGTACTACAAGTAGGTATATGAACGAAGAAGCCTTGAAAATATTCTCAAACTCAGTTCCAGAATCCAATTACTTGATAAAGCGTGGGTCAGAAGCCCGCGAATACGTTTAAAACGATTGTTATCTAACGATAACGAACACAACCATCTGCTTGAAACGACCTACAAAACACTGAAACGCCTGTTAAAATATAACATTAAACTCGCGGTCCCTTGTTACTCCTCATCGGTCCGACGACAAGGCTGTGACGCTAGGGTCGGTTCAAAGCATGCGTCATTACAAGGATCTTGAGTATCGTAATAAAAATATTACAACGACGATCAAGCGAATGATTCGAATCACAAACACATCGAACTGATGAACGCAAAGAGACACGGTGTTGGGACTGCAACTAGTTGGGACGCAAGATTTCATCGAGTGATTTAATCATTTTTCAACTCTTTCATCGTCGGTTTACACGTGATTAGTCGACCAGTACATAACGTTTCGAGATAATGAACTTGAAGAATTTGATTATAATGTCCATACCGTCAATCCGATTTTTATGAGAACGGAGCCACTTAAGGAAAGTAGGCTTCCTGCCTCGTCTTATTGTAATTCCGCTAGTTTTATAACTGATCGTTGCTAAAATATTTTAAAACAAGTTGAGTTGACCACTCTTCACCACCAAAGCGACGATATACAAATATGCCAGAGTACAAAATAATAATATCCAATAACATACAGTATAAGGCCCACTGAAGCTAGATTGAAAGGTTCATCATCATCAAGTCAATTAATAAGCAAACGATACGATTATAAGTAACAACTTTTGCAACTATTAATACATTGACTTAAAGGCTGTTAAAATATTGTTAGCGCCAGTTTTAATAATAACCAAATGTACTATCAATGTCAGATTTGACTTTTTATTTAAATTGAATTTTAATATTCATGACAGGTAACGCAAATAAAACAACTAATCATTTCTTTATTAAAACAAAGTTTGTCTGTGAATGAGATGAGTACTTAGGTATATTAGAAAATGTTATTTTTCTACGCTCAACCTCTACGTAAGATAAATTAATCTAAGGATAATTTAAAACGCGTGTCTCAAACGTTTAATGTTTTAAAATATTATTTCTATTAACAAAATTTTACTGTCATTATAAAAAGAAAAAAAAAAATTACAACTTATTTCATTATTTAAATCGTTCATAAATAACTAAGTTACATTTGGATCCAAAGTTTACCGTCGTTTGTAAATTAAATATGTTTGAAAACTGAAGCGTACAACCTCAGGCAGGTACTTTGGGACACTGTAAAATTAGTTTCTGTTTTATTCTCGTCATTTATTACACGATTAGCGAAACATTGGTTTCAAATTTGGTTTCACATGACCATATACTCAGGAAACACAGTGAAAAATGAACTGAATTACCTTTCAATGAATGACTTGCCATGGTTTTGATTAAGATATTGTTATCCAAAGTCGCAGTCACAACTCCACAAAGCAATAATGAGCAACATTTTCATCGTTATTGCAATATAAGAGCGAGCATACACGGACAGCTACGAATTGTTGGCAATGAGGACTCATCAACCAGTGGGTGCATGTTGAAATATTTATTCAATTCAATCTTCAACCTTATGTCGTGAATAGTCACGTTCTTCTTGGGGTTTATTTCATTCTTCGAATATTCAATGCTGGATTAATCGACTATTCGACTGTAGTTTGAAGAGGGATTTTTTAATTTGGGCAAACCAAAAATCTTCACAGACAGTCAACGTTTCCGCGGTTAATATATTTGGTTGGACCAATTAACTGTCTGTCGAAACTGTCCATGTATCGCAGCTCAAGTCACATTACGCCTCGGATAGCGAACACGAAGCAATTGAAGTTAAATATTCGACATTTCTAATTAACGATGATATTAAAACTTTAGACGATCATCACCTTATCTTCTAACACACCCTTAAATACGATCAACAGACAACTTCATTAAGTCTTTGAAAAGAATAGACCGAAAGTCCGCGCGAGGAGCCCTAACGCGGCTCCGGCCCTCCAACAACATTATAGATACGAATATACACAGAGATTAACAACAGACGGGACTGAGGGTGCTTCGTTGAAAAACTTGTCACGACACACGCACAATCACTTGACGCCGTAAGTGCACGAGCACGAACAGATGGAGCATAGTGGAACAATAGTAGCAACAGTAGAAATATCAATATCTTAATAATTTTCTACCAGAGAATTGTCGGAAGAAATCAGAGTAAGGAAAGGTCAAAGGACTTCCGCTTAATGTCAAAGTTGTCATGTTTTCACACTTATTAGCGTCAAAGTGACTGTAGATAATATGATAAGATACGTACAATAAAGAGCGACTCCATTTTGACATCCAGAGTAATTCAGATAGCTTTTTTCGAACGACAATTCTCTGTCAGTGAACGAAATCCCTTTAATCTATTAACATCTACGAACGCGTATACCAAAACATTTGATATGAAGAATTAACTATTCTAAAAATGTCAATTGTGCGTAGACATGCATGCAAGGAAGACCGGGAATCATTTGAACAAATCTTTGATTCAAAACAAGTTTTTGAACGAAGACCGTTAACGATTAATAATTTTTAAAATTGAATTTAGAAAGCCAAATTTAAACACATTTATTTGATGTAAAAGTGCTTTAAGTCGATCTCTGGTGATACATCAAAATACGAATAATTCCAAATGTATAAATATTTGCATCGGTCATCCCCGGGCAAGTTCAGGTCCGTAAGAATATCGACCGCAAGCACAAAAGTATCCCTCATTCGTCTCACCTAACAAATCGCATCGTGGTTAACTTACGAATACGCGGAGTATCACTAAATCGAATACGTCACGTAGTAATACTGCAGAACACCTTCGAGAAACAATTTCCCGCGAGACCGATCCCCCACCCCAACGTCGATTACAAACCGTAACACTATGTATGATTATAACGTTGATAAATTTCAGAAAAATCCTATCTATCTACGCCTTGTATAACTACCGTTCCAAACTACAATTTGATCCAGTCAAAGTTAGCTTCGTCCATCGACCATAGATCAGACATCGTATTAGACGAATATCCACAGCGACAAGAACGAAACACACTGAAAATGTAACTTTTTATTCATAATAGAAAACCGACGACGGAGAATAATCAATAATATTTTTTCACTAAATCCTCGCTGTGTTCGGCCCATTGAAAGCAAAAATCGAATTATCGATATTAGAACCATCAACAATAGAATCACAGGATCAGTTAAAACCCCACGACGCCATATTATAATAACCGTATTACTGGGAGAATATGTCGATCATTTTCCCATTTTGCACCGAACCTTCATAATTAAAGTTACCATAACCTGTCATAAACACAACACATTGTCATATAGCAAATATATTTAAACTCGTTGAAGAGTAGTTTACGACGATGAATCTGCCGAATCGCGCTAACCGCGACCAGTCGATTAGATTAGATAATGCATAGTCTGGCATAATATAAATGTGTTCAACGCGACTATTCGTGGTCAATTAGAGATGATTGTATAAGGATTATGGCGAGTCGCCTACGAAAGCGGCGACGGTAAATCCAATTTTCAACTTAATCTGGCTGTAGGTGTTATAAAGATAGCTCACTGATGTCTATAGCATAAATGCACTGGATGGTTTCCGTGTGTATATATATACTTTCATACTATATTGGCGCTGAGTGTGTACTGTAGCGAAAAGGAATCAAACTAGTACCAGGTTTGGAACAGTACCAAGCAAAGCAATATAAGTAAAAAAAACTTCCTAAAACATTTGAACATACTAAAACTGACAATCAATAGAGTATCAGCCGTATCACCCAGTATTGTGTTATAGATATCATTGAGTTAGCTACCCTAGCCTGTGTCGTTGAGTCGTATACAGCGGTGTTGCCATCTACGCGTTTTCGTTCTGCTGTTTGAAAAGCAGAGTCTCCTCGAAGATGTACTTCTTGAGTGTTTCTTTCGGCAAGTCGTCGAGTTCCATCGCGAAGCGAAACGGTTCCTCCGCCACCGGCTGCAAATTAAACTCGATTATTCAGATCCATCATCATCATGATGCACCACTACACTTAGAATGGATTAAGGCCAACGTTCGTTGAGTTTAGAATGGATGTTCCTATCCATTTTTATGAACATTTTGGAAACTTCTCACAGTAACGGGATTAAAATATTCAGGGTCTAGAAATCAATTTAAAATATTTTTTTAGCAGTACGATTACAGCAAAATTAAAATTTTATAAAGTTTTTTTTGGAAAAACCGTTTTCGATGTATCGTTACATAAAAATAACGTCAACTCACGATTAGTCGATATGAAAAAGAGTTTATTCAACAAAATGTATTTCAAAGAACCGCTATGCGAAGTAATGTTACATCGAAAATACAATCATTCGAATATTAATTCGATGATTACACCACGAAATCAGACGTGAGTTTGATTTGCGAGGTTACAGAATTACTGCGCCATACAGCATAAAATTAGACTCATCGGTTTAGGTAATCGCACTACAAAAATAACATTCATTGTTTGTTTGGTGAAACATTTTTAAATAATCTAATTTCGCTGTATTTCGATACATAGAAATAACGACCGGTCCACAAAAAAATATTCCAACAAATCTATTTCGCACCACCCCGGCCGCTGACAATTGAACAGAACAAAGAGAATCGAAGATGACCGAGCGTCAATAAATACGTAGACTCGCGATATGTAAGGCGCTTGTTACCAATTAACCTATTAAATTTAATCCTTATTACTATGTATTATCGAGCCCTTGTTCAATATTATCATACCGTATTAATTTTATTATTAACTAAACAATGGGCTGTGTAAATCAAATGAATTAGATATACTACGTGTACTTTATCAGACCTGCTATACCTTAATACTTAGTGTTTTATTGGGACAGGACTCGTGAGCTCGGAAACGTGTTCGACTCTGATTTCAGTCGAGGGCAGCATCTGTCATTGCCACATGACTCCTTATAGCATCTACTAGTGTGAGATAGTCATAGTGTGAGATCCTTCGCATCTATTTTTACTTTACATGTTCGTCTG
>DWPT01008001.1:0-10460 GCA_018251895.1 Agathymus mariae mariae
TCGTTGTTCACCTATCACAGATGTGCAGTAACTTTATTGGGGGTGCCTAATACTTTTGGCCAAGGCTGTATTTTTGTGTTTACAATTTAGTTTACTTCTGAACACAGCAGCAATATTGCCACTTTACAATTAAAGCAATTGTGCTTTTAAAAATAATATAAAACCGAATATTTTTGTAAGTTTTTGATAAAAGCAGCTATTTATTTTTTAATGATCTAACTATTAATGCAGTACATTGCGTTGTATTGAAAGTTATTAGTAAAAGTCGACAAACCTAGTTTTCACCAGATCAATGGGTAGTGTTAGCACGGCGGTGAAGAAGCTAGTCACCAGCGAAGTATAAACATGTAACGGCAGGCCATCGACGACCCGGTGATCTTGGATCATCTCACGAGCCTGATGAACACAAATGCAATGCAAATGCCCTAAATTATAATCAACACAATCTATACTAATAATAAAATTCTAACCGGTCACTTTCTGTACATGAACGATGTATGAGAAATAACATTATAGCCAAACTTTATTAACGCTATAGAAGACAAAACAATAGTTGTTAGCATTTTTATCCGTTTCTCTGTTCGTTTGTCTCAGAAACGACTAAGCCGATTTCGTTCTAGTTTTTACTAATGTATTGCATCACTTAATACTTAGTTTGTTTCATTGCAATCCATCCATAAATAAAAAAGTTATAAATTAACTTAAAATAATGCGGGTACTATTTCTTAGCGTGATTCGTATTTTACCGAAGCGAAGCGAGTGCAGTTTGCTAGTTTATAAATAAATCTAAATCTATTTAATATCAATATATTTCGTTGTAATAATGGTAGCGAACCATTGGTACATTGTTCCCACGAGTGAATGATGTGAACTGCTGTAACTGCACAACATGTAGATTATATTATTAGAAATTGTTGCATGGCCACCAATAGTAGCTGAATGGAATAAAAAAGAGGTGTCATCAATATGCACTGAATTACTAAATAATAACAATGATTTAAACCTTCGCGTAAGTCCCCAGCTGGGCAATGCTGACGAACACGGAGCGGCTTAACGTAAGTATCCCACCGCGCCACAACGCCCACACACCTTCTTCTCGACATATCCTGTTAACACCGAGCATGAATATATGCTCGGGCCTACTTTTCGTATTGTCGCGGAGATCTTCTAGTTCGCTCATAAAGCTTACTAACTTTTAGTTCTTTGGTTCCAAGGGTGTTAGGACCGGCGATACTCACATATGGGGCGTTCCAACTCAGTCAGTGAGGCAAGTAATAATAACTTTGAAGTAGGCTTTCAAGTTCAAATGACACTCGCATAGAGAACGTTAGATAATAAGGACACATGCGAACAGTAGTGCCGCAATCGATTCCGCGAAAGTTAAAGCATAATTTGTAATTATCTCGATGTCGTGTACTGATGTTACAATATCTCTTCGAAAGTGTAGTAGAAGCAAAATATTATTTGTATCAATGTATTTACAAAATGCCTAAATAATTAAACTGTATAATTTGAATTTGACTCGGCACGGCACAACTTTATTTTCACCTAATTTAGTTCTGAGAAATAAATATTATCTTTCGTATACTCCTTGCATATTGAGTGCACCATACCTACAAATGGCATGTATGGCACCGCGGTACTTCTTAGGGCAAACGCGACGGACGCGGAGCACCGGGGGCCCGTCGGCCATCATGCGCACCAGCGCCACCTCTGAAGGGTTCCCGGCGAATGAACCCGCCAGCCCGGCTACTATTCCGATCAGCACTTTCTCTCGAAGATTCGGCTTTATTTCGTAATGCCTTGAAAAAAAAATTATATGTTAATAGGGTACAACCCACTTCATAGCAAAAACTAATCTTACTTTGTAATGGTGTTGTTCGTAGGCATTCAGAACACAAAGAGCATCGCCGTAAATATTTTACGATTGCATTATGATCAATAAATGTGAAGGTAAAATACACCACAGTGGAATAAATAGGTGAATCAAAGTCATCACCAACTCCATCAATCCGTACCAGAAACAGCTCGCTTAAAAAGGAAACAAGAACAAAAGAACAAAATCCATTCAAGTCAACTGGCACTCTAACATTGCCACTGCAAATCCTCGAAACCTTTCACAACATTATTTAAAAGTAGGAAATAATAAACCTTGCTCTTAAGAACTAATACTTTCATCAGAGTCCAGCGATCTATAACAGTAGGGACGCGTACTATTGCGTAGTATATTATTCAGCAGGTCACGTCACGACACACAACGACACGAGCAAGGTCGGTATGTACTCAAGGATGGATGGAGCCTTTCAAAAATTCTAGACCAACTTACCTCTATAAAATCACAACCTATTTATTCTAGCTCTACGTGAAGCATAATAATAGGTGTTTATACTGTGAGTACGACAGATTAATGATATTGTGAGGTTTCTGTAAGTACTTAGTAACCCACCATCTTCGAGTTATTGCTAAAAGTAATTCTCTCGGAGCCGTTCTCAAAGATACGTTAGTTTATCTTAGCAGTAACTTTAATGAACACGTAAATAAGAATAATTATTAAATATAAATATTCAAATTATCTCTATACATTACACAAATCATGGTTGCACTTATTGTATAAACGATGTCAACAATAATCGCGCACTTATCGAGCTGTGACATCCGACCCCGAACAATCGTACTACTTAGATTACGTTGAGTCATAAAGGAGGAATAGCAAGTGGAATAACGGGTTCAATTCCCGGCCGGGGAACACGTTATTGTGACTAGTAAGGACAATTTTTGTTGACTGATCTTGAGTTTGTGCTGTGCTGTGTATATCCAACACAAGGAATCCTAGTGAAGGGGTGCGGGGTGTTTATATTATTTTATCGGTATTATTATCGTTTGTAAATTGTACAATCTTAAGGTTTTGAAATACCTAATGAACAGTATTAAAACTCTGCATGCTTTTGTGCTATTTCCATAAAATATAAATGGCGTCTTTTTTCTAAGCCGAGTTGGAAGTAGACAGTAATTTATTCTGCCGCGGGAGTGAACTTGATTTTAATATCCCGCTTTTAAAGCTTTTTCCGAGTTCATCACAGAGTACGAGTCTCTCTTCTGAGTTGAGAAGTCTTGAACCTTACTTCACCACAGAGTTCCATTGCCACCAGGAAGCGTAACGCGTGAAATTTTGTAAATGGAGGTAAATTTTGCCACTAGCGCTCAGTCCACAAGGTTGAATATGTTGCATCTATTTTGTAGTTTATTAATAATAATACCTGTGGTATCCGTCGTGAAGCCAATTGTAGACGCCAAGGCGAGTGGTGGTGTTAGTGGCTTGTCGCATTAGACCGGCGGTGAGGCCCGCGTAAAGACCGCGAGCGCCTTGCCAACGAACGATCTGCGAGGCCACACTCAGGGTCTTGCAGGAGCAGGGGAAGATCTGCAATCGAACCTTGATCACGTCCAGTGGGTGGACTATCGTCGTCGCCACCATGCTGTAAGGAGGGGAGAAACTGAAGGAAAAAGGAGGAGATATCAGGAAAATACCAACTTCACTTCTATTCAGCGGAATCTCAGAGGTATTGAGCGAGACAACTGCAATTTCCAGACTAATTTATAAAATCTACCAGAACCGTAATGCCATAAAACCTCGAGCACATTACGCCACTATATTTCTACACCCGTGGTGTCTTGTACTTAACGCCGAATATCGGGAATTAGGTGTCGCACAACGGTGCTATCTGTAACTTGATTGCTAAACAGACAAAGCGTAATGCCTGCCGGTGGATGGAATATTTCGAAATAAACCAACCCATACCCAAGCGACATAGATTTTTATTCAGTAGATTTTTTACTTTGACGGTTTATCTGGTACCAATTTCTTAATGAAAATGAAACACCATCGATGCCGAATGTTTCCAACAATAACTGGAAGTCCCCACTCACTCAGCGCTTGAAATTAGCAGCACAGCATAGCGAGTAAACTTTGACCTTAGCCTTTTAATAATCATGACACTCCTTTTCATTCCCTAAAAATTGGCCAAAGGGATGCAGATCTCATCTGCGGAACACGCGGTAGCAGCGTCCGGGCAGTATGTAGAAGTGTTCAATTCAGACAGGATGGACAATAGTTTATAAAAAATATTTTGTCGCAAGAAACTCTATACAGATGCTGTTGTAGAGTTTGCGAACTTTAAGATGTAACAATAAAGTCTTTAACCAAGCTTTAATGTTAAACCTTATTATATTGTTAAAGTTAAAGCTTTATTGTTGCATTGAGTCCCACGTATACAAAGGAAAAATACTGCTTGTCCTTTACTACATTAAAAGCCGTATTTCCAATAAGTTTAATATCTAATTACCCCGCTAGTCCACCGAAGGCAACTTTCGCAGACCATGACAGTTCCTGTTTTTGTGATATATTTCCTGAATCGACCTTCATTACGGGTTACGATTTGCTTGGGCCCTCATTTTGGGTCTGTTTTAAATCATCCTTACTAGAATTTTGAAATTTATACCTAACCAACGGATTTCACTTGACGATTTCATGACAGAAGTAGTAATGACAATAATTCTATCGTTAACATCGGGTCCCTCACAGACGACATACGATCCGTTTTCCACTTTATAGCAGAGATATTAAACGTTTAGGAAGCGCATAAGATTGAATTAGAATCCAAACCAAATTATGGAACATCCAACGTTCGATTTTAGGAATCTTTCGACCATATTTATGTCACAGAAAAACTTACAAATGAGTCTGTAAAAAACATTGACCACACACAACTCCACCAACGTCAATAATCGAGTCTATGGTTGTCGTCTGCGAGGAGCCTAATAAAAATCATTTGTCTATTAGAGGGCAATATTATGAGAATTTTGTATACATTTAGTAAATACTTCGTTATTTTTTTTTTGTCAAATATACGATTTTGTATATACTACTTATTGATCTTATTTTATATTTAGGTTTGTTTTATTGCTAAAGACCATATGTAATATTTCAGTTGCATTCAATGAAAAAGAGAATTGGTTGTCTGTAAAGTCGGTATACGTAGGATAATTTTATGTGATAACGTCATAAGAAAACATTGATGAAAAATTGCATACTTTTATTAATTTTTTGCCGCAATTGTTGTTGTAATAACCAATGGAAACAATATTAACTTTTTACTTCACTTTAATTTATAAGACGTTCTAACGTCAAAAAACCTTAATCATTGTGCTGTTCAGGCAATTTTTGTATTACACTTACCTCGCATTCCCCTCCATCACACCAGGTTGCCTGGTAGAGAATGTCAATAGGCATTAAGTTCGCTCTTTCTATCTTTTAATATTAGCTGAATGCAATGAATAAACAAAGAAGGTAATACTACGGTAGACTAATCATCAAAATATACCGGTTCCATAACAGTTTCAAAACACCTCCATCCATTACAACCCTCCAGCAGCCAACCGGAGCATGAGAGGCGGCACATCGCGTGAACGTACCGGGCAGGGTAGGACACTCCACCAAATACTTCGAGGCTTCCGCAACCCACTGAAGTCTGTACTCGCATCTCACACATAACACAACAGTATTATTTGAGCTCTGTTGAAGAAATGTTACTATTCTTCAAAACCGAGATGGTGTTTATTTAGTACTATTATTAATTTAATATTATTGTCGAACCTGCCGCCACCGGTACTGACGAGTGATTCGACCAATAAAACACTAATAAAACAAACAACTGTTTAATAAACAACATTTGTACGTCCACTTACGTTAGTCACAAATCATAAAATTCATATATAAAAATATACATGTGTATGTCTCACTACTAAATATATCACATGGATCACTTAGTTTAATGGAAAACTCGATTAAGGTACGTTACACATTACCTCAACTACCGCTACCATGTGAATGGGGCCTTATGAATATTTAAAATGCGAGGCCTTACACACAATATGTATATTACAAATTAAAATGCAAAGCAACAATCAATAGTTTTCATATTTATAAATGTCATACGAAGTTGCCTCGAGAGCCTTCGACATTTGAAACATCATAGCTGTTGGCTTCCTGCCCTTAAACCTTTCTTTCCTTTTTGATCAAAAATTCGAACTTTGTAAACAACCATTCAAGCAATGATTCATGAATAACATCATCACGGATGAATGGTTTAAATAGCATGTGTTTAACTTTGTGAAGGCAGTCTAGAAGGATCGAAGCTAATCAAGCCCGAGTCTGTTAAGTCGTGTATCCGTTGTCGATTTCTTCTATTTACAAACACTCACGAAAATCTAAATCGAAGTCAGTTCTCATTTGAGTGACCGTTCGATCGTGTATTTGCTTCTTTGAATTCGTATCAAAATACATTCGAATCATATTTCGATTTTGACTCGACTCAGTTTAACTCGAGGTTGACTCGAGTCGACCCACTGTTAGACATAACTACAAAAATGTAACACAAAATTATTATATGTAGGATAAAATAACATTTTTATGCTTTGAACTGTTCTTAAAAAAAAAAAAACTTTTTAACGTTATTTAAATATTTGCAATCAATTTTCAGTGTCCGTAATTATTTAACCGATTATATTAGAAAGTTATACATTTTAAATTAATTAATAATAAAAAAAACATTAACAATATTTTAAATTTTCTATCATAACTCATTAACACTAATAAAATTAATAAAGAATCTCCAAAAGATAGAACAAAATATGGATTTAAAATACAATTGTAATATTAATGGAATTTGAGACTGATTCAACATAATGGTACACCATCACATTTAGTTTACATTTCATAAAATGTTTTCCACTCCTTGATAACAGATGGCGCTAGGTATAATTCTAAATCATCCAAATGAAGTTTTCAGCACAGATACTACAGCATGCTTTGGCTATTGTGCTGTGTGGGAACACGTATGGCGGGAATCGCAAATGTTAAAGTATTCATTATTAACAGTAATGTCTTAGTATGTCTTTATACTTTCATGCGTTGACAAGAGATCTGTCTAATGACTAATCAATCATTGAGAGAGTTTAGACAAAATACGAAATGGTGTGACACGCTCTGTAGGAGGGACATTGTAAACACGTACCAGTTAGATTCTAGAGGTCCAGGTCTTCCAAGCGCCAATGCAAATGATTTGATATATCCACCTAATATGATCTATGACTGAATTAATGTGAACATTATAATTAAATTTGAATCACCAAATCGTGTGATGGTGATGTCACAATGAAGTATGAAACCAAATGTCGAAGGGTTCTCTTTATTGAATAAGTTAATCGTTGTGTTAAAATTAGAATACAAGCTACTTTTTACAAAGAAAAGGCTCCCATATTTCCTGTGCTACAATACATATTTTCAAATTGATATTTCACAGCTGATTACATTGAATGTGCGCATTAGTATTAGTATCACATGTGTGACGAGACACGCCACTACGAAGGTGTGGAGCCACAGGCTGCCTTATGTAATTCTAATATGTTAAACACTATAGCTGTATTCGACATCCGACGAAACAAAACAAATTTCAGGGCATATTGGACTAAAATATTACATTTATGTAGTACCAATATCAATATACATATATCATATGATACCTTTATGGGGTTTACATTTGTATGAACATTATTAACATCTATTAGTAGTATAAAACGTTTCAGCCCTTCAATTTACTGCCATTCTTCCGCTAGTTACGATATATTACAACAGAATTAAGTCTTAATAAACCATACAAATTGATAAATCATAAATAATATAATTAACGAAAATAATTAACAAAATATATTTTCCCTTTAGGAAGTTACTATTATTTAGCATTAAAAAATAACTAACTACTTGGCAAAATAATGGAACAGCGTTTCATAAAAGTGTCAAACTCAACATTCAACTTGTGTTTTTAACTTCCTCTCTGAATTTTTAATCTTTCACATTATTCACCTTGTTAGGGGTGCCACATATAAAATCGATGTTTATTTCATGGCATTTGGTTACCTGTCAACTCTATTACAGCGAAAGTGTTTATTTCTTTTGAATATTGCATCGGTGTCCTAGTATTCATCAGATTTAAATTAAGCTTCTCTATTGTATGTGTCGTTGGCACTTCAGAAGTACTCTCTGGTGACCCCAGTACTATTGAAATCTCTGTACACAGTTAGGCACCTTCCATAGACCTGCCATACACTGGACTATCGATGTTGTATGATTCAACTACAATTCCTACCAATTACATCAGATATTTTTTACATTCCATATTAATATACATATACAAGGTCAAGATGTGAGTACATATTTGTCGACAAGGAAAATAATTAATATTTACAAATCAATACTGTGGCCAATCATACGAGATTTTGAGAATTACACAGTAAAAACATAAATAAGTTATAAATATGGCTCTTGATCCGATGAACAGCGTAACAACACAAAAATATTGTATTTCCAAGAGTGTTCCAATCGTTTTATTTTTACCTAAAATAAGTTAATGCTTGACAACAATCCCACTCGATAGGATGAGAGAAAACTGTTTGTATACAAAAAAAAAATAGGTTACATATAGACACATATTTGTATATTCCTATGAAAATAAAATTTTTGAGTTTGCCCTTTCATTCCGAGCGAGCGATATATATATATTCCAATGTAGACCTTGAGTATTAACCTTGCCATTTATACGTATAATATAAAATTCGTTCGGTAAAAATCGATTTTCGATTTCGAAGATTTATTTGGTCGTATAATATAGAATGGCAAACGTATTCTATAAGTATGCCGCCATGCTTGCACCACGTTGGTGCAATGCGGACAAATATAAGTATCTATAATTCCTACAAATTTCAGTCGAATAACCCTAGACGTTCATTCATCGTTCATATCAATTGTCAGTTACTACAGCCCAATAAACTCTTAATGTAGTTGGCTAATAGATATGCCTGGAGAGGTTCACCGTGTGAGGTGAGATATTTTACTGAAACTCTTAACAGCGTTTGAGGGATAGTATTGTGTGAGATACACACCGTTAATTCTATGTCTGGCAAAAATTGCATAAAATCCGTCGACTTTCCTAACATATCAAGAGATGCAAGACCAAGTCGTGACACTCGATGCTCCGACAGCGCCAGCTAGTGGGGAGCAGGAGGAACTAAATTGTTATTTTCTTTTCCCTGCCGACTCCAATATTACATTCATCCCTTTCTCCCACTTAAGTATACGAACAATGGCTATAGCGCGAATCGACTATACGCATAAATATATTCATAAGCAAGCCCTATCTATGTAAAATAAAATTACTTTTTCTATGAACCTATGTCACCTGAGTCCCAAACATTCTTAAATTAAGTATACACAAATGGAGCGGCAGTCTGCTCTTCGTGGTACAAACACAGTATGGATAATGTAACTAATTTGAGGGTACTTCAAAAGCTTGCTTTGGCAGCAAACGAGAACCATTCCGGTGGGTGAAAATATTGGCATAAAATATATTGTGATTTTAAAATTGCATAGTCAAATTTATTGTAACACAACTAAAGTGCAACTTTTCTCTCAAGTAAGGAGGAGGCCGAGTGTGCGGTCTCATGCCCAGCGTAGATTGGAGAGATTTGTGGTCAAACCACATAATAACATTTCTTGTGCCACCGATGGACATACCAACGTGATCTTTGAAGAATGGAAGAGGTGAAGAAATTTAGCCGATAACTGAATAAACCATCCATCCCCAGGACCAGTAGCTTAACTTGGTTAATCTTTTATGACCCACTACAGTCGATATATCAGTGGCTCATATTTTTATAAATTGGTACTCAATTGAAATTAGAGACGAAACGGATAGCTTTTTGCCGGATACCGGATATCCGGCCGAACATGGATCACTGGATTTATCACATATGAGCCTCCATTGAAAGAATTAGAAAGCTGTTTCATCTCCTTAAATCAAGACTCCAACTACTTGATTGCAAGGTTTCTAGACCCAAGATTCAAAACAAACCACTTCAGGGTTGTTGAAACGGAGAGAGCCCGCCAGAAGATTCTCTTGAAATCCATAAAATTGCCTTGCGAAGAGTCCCCCCCTTCAGCAGTCCACGTTCATCACCGGTCAAAAAAGTGAAAAAGAGGAGACAGTCTGCTGCATCTCGCGACGTTCATGACACGTTCTGGGATTGCTTTTATGAGGTAGCGAATGTAAACAACTCCAGTCAGCATCACGACCAACAAAGAGAACTCCATTTTATCTGCATTCAGTACGCATCGGTCGCGATCATGACACTTATATTTGGTGGTCAGCTAATACTGTACAAGACAAAAACTTAACAAAGTTTTCTAGAATATATCTTTCAGCGCCATGCAGCAGCTTATACAGCGAAAGATTGTTTTCGAAAGCTGGCCTCGTATACGAAGAGAAGCGACCCCGTTTGTTGCCTCCCCTAATTCAGAGAAATTGGTGTCAGTTCATCACAACGTGCCCTCGGTGCAGGACGAGGAT
>DWPT01008002.1:0-10459 GCA_018251895.1 Agathymus mariae mariae
TGAAATAAGGAATATCATTGATATATATATATATATATATATAAAACAGTAGTGGTCCTAATATTGATCCTTGGGGGACTCCCATGGTAATGTTTACACTGGGAATTCTTTTTCATTAATAACTACTTTCATGTCCTAATGAACTAGTAACATGACCTCACCTCGCTTCGGTAAACTTGGTGTTTACGTTCACAAATAGTAATCGCACCCGCACCAACGATTTACCATCTAAAGTTACAAATACGCTTACTATCGGTTGGGATTGTAATGAAGTATTAAGTTATAAAAAATAATCGTTGCTAATTTTCGTTTAGCGTTTCATAAATTTTTATATATGTCACAGTACATCAAAACCTTTCTCGTCAATTTAGTGTACCTACTGGTAAAAACCGTATAAAAAGTTGAGCCGTAGTTTTAGAGATAATTGCATTCAGACAGATATAATATTTTTATAATATCCAATCTATATTCATACGGAATAATGTAAAAGCTCGCACTTCTAATTTCTCAAATTATGTGTGTTAGCATTTATAAAAAAAAGTCATATATAATGAAGCTAGCTCGAAAATGTATATGAATGTATAACCTGTTGTTAATGTAAAATAGGTTTATCTAATAGAAATAACAAATATTTATTTTGAAAAAAGGACAAATAAAGATTGTCATTATATGTCATAGAGGAAAAGGAAGAAAAATAAGATAGTTGGAATCTAAAATTACGTTAATAATGCTAATTATTAAAGGAGATATTCCAGGATGTAAAATTGAGTACTCAGAATTTAAAGAGTGGTTCTTGGAGCCGGTGTTTTATTTATGTTTTATTGTGTTTTATTATAATTATAGTTATGACATGTGCGTAATACAAAATAATTATCACTTGCTTCGGTGAAGGAAAACATCGTGAGAAAACCTGCATATCTGACAGTTTCCGTAATGTTCTCAAAGGTATATGAAATCTGTCAACCCGCATTTGGGCTGCGGAACAGACTCTCATTGTAAAAGGAGATCAAAACCCACTATTAGGACTATATGGGTTATAAAAAAAGAACACGTGGTATACATTACAAATGCGGACGCAAACGCACTCCGAAGATCAGATGCTGGCATGTATTTTTTACCATCAATCACCCATTAATAAGTGGTCATCCATCCACGTCTTAACAGTATCCGCAGTTTCTTTACTCGATTCTACACTTACGATTTATAAAAACCATTTGACTATTAGCGCTTCTTTGTACCGGGAACGGTTCGTGCGTATGTGTTAGTATGTCAAACAAAGAAAACATTTTATTACAACTATACAGTGTATGTAACACTAGTTTATTATTTCCATATAATAAAATGAAGAAATACATTGCACCTTAATAAATTATATCACATAAACTTAATTACGTGAACGAATGATATTGAAATATTGTCTGCTATTTCGACCTGATGTTAGTAAAGACCTAGTTATGGTACGTAAACTCCATAGTTTTCGGACGGTCAAGTAACTTCCTAAACAAACTAAAATTAATAGTAAACAAACTAAAACTATCAAGTATAAACATTTGAGCGATGGTATATACAAACTTATCAAGATTCAGTAACATCTATCCTTTTTAAATAAAAAAATATGTGTGCATTCTATATAACCTGAAATTTATTAATCCTTCATTAGAATGCACAACATGTCCTCTACTAAGCGTGAGTATCGTATAAAAACTTTGAATGCCCATATTTGACTTTCTAATATCGGCCATTACTACACAAAACTGATCAAACGATTTATTTGGTTTTGTTGTAAGTAATACTCTTGACATGAAAGTACTTTACGACCAATAACTTTGACAAAGGGACGTTTTCAGTCGAATTTGATAAACGTTCTACTTGAAAATAGAACATCAATTACTTGCCTAGTAGAAAATTATAATTATAAATAAAAGGGTATTGTTCCAGTGGCAGCGTGGGAATCCTTAACTCTCCATTATTGAGAAGAGCCGAGTAACATTTATTGGATCATTATCAAATTGCTTATGATGCGTGGAATTATCCGTGTTAAATACATAATTAAATATATCGATGTGTAATCCATTTCCTGCAAACAATGTTAAATGTTCTTGTTGAACAATGCCGCGTTCCTCTTGATCTTTAGTCGATTAATCGTAATCGATTCCTTTATGCTCAATCTCGAATCCTTAATCTTATCGCTACAATAACTTAACTGAAACTTATTACGGAAATTAAAATTAAGTATCTAAAAATTTGTATACGACCTGTTTAGTTTTAGCATTGATTTCAATTCCGGTTCAAGTTGAAACATTTTAAAACTAATAATATTTATTGAATTGTAAAAATAATATGATTACTTTCAATTAACATGTATCTGATCTTAAATTCAAATGTGAATTTCAAATCAAAGTTTTAACAAGGAACAAATATCTCATAATTGTAGGCGCAATCCTAAATAGTACTGACTTGTCGAATTTAATAAAGTGAAATTAAAGGATTTTATTATATCTAAGCACACAGTAACACAATAAAAACATTGAAGAACTCAGAAACCTTTAAATTGTTTGACTAAATTACGAGTATCTGACTTCAATCAATACGAAACTTTCCGTAATACTTTTTATGGTCGGTGATCAGTACCCCAATCATGAGTTACAGAAAAGGCTTTGTTTTGTTGCACAGTATTATCTGGCATTACATATTACTTGTTACACGCCTTTACTTCTTTCAGAAAACCTACGACTTACGTTTAAACCAGAAGGCTGTCTGGTTTATACCGTTTAAAAAGTGTTCGTTTGCCAATAATTGGTGTCTAGGTGATAACATGCTCCAAACATAACTCACTACGGCACCTCTAAGACGGAGATTAGCATTGTGACCAAGAAAGAGGTACTCAAAACCTTGTGGTGTCTAGACGTAAAAATGCCAGTGGTTCTGATGGAATCCCCACGAATGTACCAAAGGCGGTATGTACCCGAGTTGTCTTCTGTGCTGACACGTCTATCCGCCTCTCTCTCAAGACTGGGTTAATGCCCAAATTCTGGTAGTTTGCCAACGTGAAACCCATACCAAAAAAAGCAGCTGCGCCAACCCTCGTAATTACTTACTGATTTCAATTATCTGGTCCAATTTTAGTATTACTGGCACAAATTTGTCGACATTTGTAATTAAGGTGAATGTAAACTATTATGGACATATATTAGCTGTCTGATAAATTTCTCTTATGCCCTAAAAATGATTTTCCTAAAATTACCTACTACACTTGTCTGAACCCAAACTAAGGCTAAGAAAATTTGTTGGTAGTTAATTAGCATAGAAACTTCTCAGGATGGCAACGGTAGTTCTATTAATGCATAATTATATGCACACTGTGTACCATATTTACTGCACGCATAGTTTGGGTAGCTAGCTATGTTTCGCCTAATTATGTCAGTACCAGCTGTTTATTAATTGACACCAGCAGCTTTGTAAATTTTATATTATATTTTATAGTTATTATTACATTTTAAATAGTGTATATTCCAACTAGGTTATTTGTATTAGATGTAGTCAATCATTCATAAATTAATTCATAGCTCATCGAATAATGATGATTATAAGATAAAACTAATGCTAATATGGCTGAGTATTGTAAGTAATGTAAAGTAATGTGTTCGATACCGTTGGCGCGATCTGGTGTTGGACGGGTATTCGCTAGTGCTGCAGTCACTATGCTTTGGAGAATGGATTGATATATTTAGATACATTTGTCTGATTATATCGTTTGGGATATTAAGATTAACAAAACATACTGAAGAACATAAATACGTTGTAATTTCAGTTAAACATTTAAAATATTCCATGATATAATCACATTATTGTATGTACACTATATAAAATTGTAAGCATCATCTAGTTGGTGATCGTAAACAAAACCGACGTAACTCAAAACAGAAAGAACATTTCGTTTTTGAAAGCATTTTTATACTGGATTGCTATTTTATTTCCTTGTCTTTTTGTTCAACAAAGTGACGAGCGTGACGTATGGGATACTCGTTAACGTGTCAGTTTTATGACGCCGATTTTTCTGGCGATGGATCGCAGGTATGAATGCATTGTTTGAGTTACTTCTGTTTATGTATTATCACAGCATTTTCTGCCCATTTCACTCGATGGTCGTGTTTTGTCGTTCTTTGTTATCAAATATTTAATCGTTGTGGTATATTTTTTATTGTTACGGTTTTTTGTGTGCGTACGATTCTCGAAGCTAATATAGCCCACGGTGGCGAAGGGAGTTACGCAACTGTGAGTTCGGTGAGTAATTAGCTAGGTGGCTCGTAGTAACAACATTACTTGAGTCCTTTTCCCTTCGCGAAAACAGAAGGTAATTTTGGAACGTTTGTATTTTCTACCAAGCTCGTCCGTTAGGAAATAGAACGTATAACGTATCACATCAGTGTCACGCTTGTACCGTGGCCAGCTATTAAGAACATAATTAGTAATCATTTTACATTCCCTATCCAAGTCTCATCACTAACACGTTGAATTTTGCTATTACTAAACTGTACATTATAAGAAAACAGCTTTGAGCCTCAACTTCAGTCGACAGCTTGTGCATTAACTCCGGCAGGGCGGCACGGGATAATGCATCAGCGATATACATATATTTACCCGGTTTATAAACAACTGAGAAACTGCAACACTGGACGCGTAACATCATGCGTTGCAGACGTGCCGGGATAGCGTCTAACGGTTTGAAAAAAGCGCATCGAGGGGCTTCTAATCCGTATTGGTGAAACCTTTCTAGAGCGAAAACGATCGCAAGCATCTCCTTTTCGAGTGTGCATATCGTGACTGCGCCTCCATTAATGTGGGTGAAGCGAACTCCGCGCCCTGAGCATGTCCACTAGTGACTACCGTTAGCAGCACCTGCTCCACGGTTGAGTATAACGCGACACTACGCTCTTGTGAACGCTATCCCAGCTCCACTCGCTACCCTTTATCTACAAACACCGCAACGGAGTAACGATATTCGCATAGTTGGGAATAAATTTAGATAAGTAATTCGTCACGCCCAAGAATCTCTGATGCGCGGTCGATTGGGTTGGGCTTGGCTCAAGATTTGTTTCGATTGATTTGATTGATCGGTATTTTCCAACTTCTTTCCTACCAATTTCTTGATTGCAAGTGAAGAATCGAAATTGAATTATTGTTGTATTTTGTTTTGATCTAAAATGTAGTTTAAATTTCCTCACTAAGAAGTCGATATCATTTTGATTTTCATCTTAAATGTAAACAAAATGTCCTAATATGTAGCGTATGTAAGTTGGCGAGTATAAGAATATTGTATTAAAATAACTTATAATATAACAGTGTGGGTTTTATTAGGGGTGGGGTAATACAGTATATGTAAACTGTTCATATTGTAGCCTGTTTCACCAATCTAATTAGGTTGCAAATGCGGAGATGGGTGCAATCGAAACTTGCGGCATATGAGGGACCAACGTTGCCGACAAGATTGCCAAAGTTTCATTCACAGGCGGGATAGAAGCAGACGATTTCATGATTGTGCCCGCGTTTACATAGCAAATTATGTACGAGTACGTCGTCCTATCCAAATAGCTTATAAATTTTAAATAATGAGTAGAATAAAATAAAAAACGTTTTGGCGGTGCACAAATTGCTTCAGGATTTCAGTTAACTACCGGTTGCGAAACGATTTTCTGGAAGAAAGATGATCTTAAATTACTGTTTTCTTAAGGCAGATACTTTTACAGATAAAAGCGTAATTGTACCAAAATTATAACGACATTACTTCGTAAGAACTTACATTACTTCGTTTTTCGTCCTTGTATTTAAGTGTATATCTATACTAATGTTATAAAGAGGAAAATTTTGGATTTTTCTATGTTTGTAAAGAATAAACTCAAAAAGTACTGAACCAATTTTAAAAATTCTTTCACCATTAGAATGCTATATTATTGCCGAGTAACATAGGCTATATTTATTACAAGAAAAAATAAGGGATCCTTGCTAAAACTTCAGTGACGTGAACCAAGGTGAAAATGTAAATAAGGCAATGTAAAAAATAAGTCCAAGTAAATAAAATAAACCCATTACAAATCAATTACTTGAGTTCATAAAACTAAAAGAAAATAGAATAAAATATAGAAATTTAAAATTTAAAGAAAAAAAATACATACCTATGATTTTATAAAGATAAAATAATAAATATATCTCAAAATGTTTAAAAATAAAAGTGCGAAGCCGGGGCGGGCCGCTAATAGATAATAATTGTGAAATATTTTGGGATAATTTTACCCAATATGAGTATGAGGCGAACTAAACTGCAATGGATGTATACTGAGAAAATCTTAAAATGTGTATGTACTACTGACATATATAATGTAGTCTGAATCGAGAGACCCAGAGCTTCCACTGACCAAGAGAGAACAGAAATTATAAATAATATTCGTTTGGAAACGAGCATACATTCTACTTGGCATAAAATAACTACTGCCACCCATGAATATCTTCAATTCGCCTTAAATAGTAATGGACAAATAGACTAGAAGGAGAGGTGTAAAAAGAGAGATTATTTTACTTTTCAGTGTATATGACCCTGACCTTTCAAAGCATACCACAGTTATATGAAATAATTCTCTTGATGACAAAATTAGGAAGAGGCGATTCAGATCGATGGAATCTGCCGGGTTTCATATATTTATTTTATATATTTATAAATTTATTTCATATATTTCTTTAGCGTCTCTATTGACTCTATTCTTTTTAAGTCGTTAATAAAACGGTCTAGTGTGGATCGATGAATGTATAAGTAGCTCATGCAAGTGTCGAAATATCTTATTTTGCCCAAAGGTCTTCAAATATGATGACAACTGGTATCTAAAATTAAAATGAACTTTAGAAACGGGAGCGCTTGATAAATTAAGACGGTTATCCAACTAATCACAGCGTTGGAAATTGCTTAATCCCATCGATAACTTACGTTTAACAAAATAAGTCCTGCTAAGCGCATTTTACTACAAATATTCTGTCAATAAAATACAGTGCACTCACAATAAATGTTATCCTACAATAGACAAAAATCGGGAATCTATTGAAACTCAACGAGTAACATTTCTCTTAAATTTATGGTTTTGTGACTGCGTAGATAAAAAAAAGCATCAGTAAACCCTTTTTTCCCAGACGTTGATGAAATGGTTGACACACGAATTATATTTTAAGGCTTTAAATCTCCCTCATTGAAATGGATTTCATGGTAATGATACCAACTTATAGTCTTAAACAAGTATGTTTGTAGGGCTCAAACTTTTCAAACCTTTGTGGAATGAGATGATGATAATGATGTTCGTTGTACTGTCGTGCCTATCATTTAATATCAACTTACTTGGTGGACACGATTGTTTTTGTGTAGTACGGACAATTTTAAATAATGGGCTTGTTTCGGTAATGTTTGATATATATTCGGCATCGCTTTGGATAAATTTTAAAATTCCAGAACGTCACTAACGTGTTATTTAAAAATACCAATAAACCGCCCTTGCTTCGCTTCAGAAAAATTACGACTTACGCTTAGAAATAGCCCTGCATTGTTTTAGGGCTGATTTCTTCTCGTCTGGTTAATAAGAAATATATAAATTTATAATTTAGTTGTTTATGGACAAATTAGAATGAAACGAACTTTAAATATTAAGTAATGCTTACTGCAATACATTAGTGAAAACCATAATGAAATCGGTTAAGCCGTATCTGAGATTAGTGCGCACAAACACACAGACAAACAGACACGTATACTAACAGCTATTGTTTTTGGTTCTATTGCATTAATAAAGGCCCTTAATGAGAGTTTATTTTATTTATCATTCATGTACAGAAACCGATCAGTTAAAATTTCATTAAATGTGTAGAATTTAAATAAAATGGCGAGGTCTGGTGACAACATATTTAATTAATGCAACTATGAGAGATTCACCTTACAAAAATATCGTTAAATTTACTTGATTCTAATTCGCTGATCATAATTTTAAATATACGTAAATTGGCACTATTATTATTTTAGCTAAATAAGCCTTAATTTTTGTCTTTCTACGAGTTCCCGAGCTTTGTCGATTTCATCAGATAAATTGGGTATAAATGTTTTTATTTCAGTAGACGACAAGGTTTACCTTACCTTATTTACTTAACTTTATTTAACATGTCTCGAATAATACATTAGTTTAATTTGAAATTGATGTCTCTGTGCAATTGACCCATACTTTAGTTGATGAGTGACGTAGATAATAACAGTATTACCGTTTGGTAATGTTTTCTACCTTCTTTCTTCCTCTTTGTTTGTTTACTGTCTTGATAATTGTATAACAGACATTCCAAGTTTTACATATCATTCTGTCACAGACCAGTTTTATTTATAGGATTAAAAAATTATGTATTGGAACTAACTATAGTAGCTCTCTTGAATAAGTACACGGGTTAAGACGAAATTATTACAAAATATTTGTTTTCCCGTGGCTATAGTTGACGGTTACGTTTAATACCGGCCAGTACTGTGTAAAAAATTACAGTCAAATTTAGTTTACTAATATGAAATAAAGTTTCTGTAATTTATGTGAATGTAACCTCAAAACCATTTATGTTGTGTAAGTATTTATTAATTCGCTTGTAAACATCAATATTTTACTTCTACCATTTCGGGAGGGTACGATATAATACTACAGAAAGGCTGTATAATAAACTCTTTCGCATAACTTTTTTTAAATGACCTTATTATAATATTTTGTAAATAAATTTTAATGGAATCGCCAATGTCGCTGTTTACTTCTGTGTTCTTGCTATTGAACACCATTTCCTAAAACTTGTATTTTACATTCGTGTTTGTTAATCATTTCTACAGGTATTATCATTTCTACAGGTATTACAAAATACGAATAAAGTGAAACTTAAGACAAATATTTGTTTCAATGTTCATTTATCAATTTTTAAACAAAACCAGTTTCAATTTACTTATATTAAACAGAAATTCAGAATCAAATAGAATTTTGAATATATAAACAAACACTTTCGTATAATAATTATTATTCTTATTATTATGCCAATTCTTCCTTTCGAATTGGTTAATGCTGGAATTAGGCTGCCTTAATAAAGTCCTGTATGGGATAACGTAAATCAAATTTTAATCCACCTCGTGTGGATAACGGTGGATGCAGAGGGTCTAGGAACGGTCGCAGTGGCGTCAATTAGGGGAGTCGTATATCTAGTAGTAGACTATGAAAGGCTGTGTGTGTTAAAAATATGACTTAGGAACTATCATTTTATAGAAACATACGCGTATGTATGCTCACAATTAGATAGATGTACGTGCTGCTCTCATGAGTATTCCTTTGTATTCATGCAATGACACAGTTCACATGTTTCATTGTTAGTTTTCATCAGTGAGTATTTAATATCAAGGGATATAATGACAGTGAAATTGTTTATTGTTATTTATCTACCAGGGACCACAATAGTGTGCGATTAAATTACATTTTTGCCCTTTCTTCCATCTACTAGTGAAGGCTGTAACACATTACTTATTCGTTGTTCATTGTTAGCTACGGATTGTCTTAACATAAATAACCCCTGCTTATTATGTTTACCCCTGTTGTTATTCTATCGGTCTTAAGTTAATGATTAATTAAGTATTTCATTAATATCAAATTTCATATAAAACTTGTTTTATTTGTGAAAAAGTTAAGATTTAATTTTTAATAACACTCGTTCTAAGGACGATGCTTTTTATTAAAAAATAAAACTACTTTTTAAACTGTGTGTCAACAAGTCAAGTAACATGAAATATGCATCTATAACATTATGTTTTATACATACTTATTATATATATTTAATAATGTAGAAAATAGTGTCTTTTGTTAGTCGCAGAACTTTTGAATGCCTAGAACAAATGACTTCATGTTCTCTGTTACGACGTGCTAGTGCTCAAAGCAATAATTTCACAGCTAGGACCTAGTATTGTTCTTTTCTAAGTTATCTGTTTATTCTGACTAGAACTATAGATTTGGTTTAGCTGTCACATCACACAGATTTTAATCAGATTATTAATCTTATTTTTTAATCAGCTTTTTTTTTTCTTTATGTGCATATACCTATATTTTTATGAATAAAAGAGTTTTATTATATACTAATCTGAATAACAATTATCATCTAAGTCCGTCTATTTATTTTTACTAATGAGTACCACATTCTTCTTGTTCTTTTGGGAACTTGAGTATCTCCATCATAGCCTTAGTAATCAGGACTTGGATCAACTTTCTACTAAGTCTCTTTCTTTACTACTATGTCTACACTTCAATTATTTAAACTCCGACGTATATCGGCTACATAGAATTTGTATAGTTATTACATTTTTGTACTAACAAAATGTTTAGACGAATTAAATCGTTAATTAGTGAAACCTACCTCATTGAATTTATAAGAT
>DWPT01008003.1:0-10458 GCA_018251895.1 Agathymus mariae mariae
TAATATAATATATCGTTACGCGCCCTCAGTACACGGATTATGCGGAATTCGTGACAACTATATATCATAGCTTCTCCAAGGATTAAAAGTTAAAAGCTCTAACACGCCTACTAATTTACTGAGCAACAGTTTCATACAAAGTTCTTGACGCCGCGGATAGCGTCATAAGACATATATTTTATCTCTAGTTTAAAATTTCATTAGAAACGTTATAAATTTTGGCCTGACTTCATTTTTCATACGGTTTATATCTGAACTTTATATAATTAAGCTTATTACAGTTAACACAATATTAATCGTTATTAGTAATAGTTTTCAATATATATATGCTATAAATATCGATAAATCGTTATAATCCGTTTGCAATATTCCGCGATGTCAATACTGCAACATATGAGTTTGCTGAGCAAACTGAGACAAGTGCAGCTAAGCTGGCCAGAATAAAGCCTTGAAATGAACAATCCGCTCGCGTACTTCGGAAGGATTTTTACTTGAAGCCTTTTTGCTCCCTAAAATTGCAATATCGCGTAATATCCGATTTTACATTACGAATGTCGGTGACTCGATAGTTGTATTATGGTCAAAGCCTTAGTAGTAGTCAAGGTAGTAGGACTTTGTGTTGTGGTAGGATTCTTGACCTTTTTAACTAAGCTACCTACCAACCTGCGACAAAAAATTACTAAAGAGTGTTTTTTACGGATTAGAGCGTCAGCTACATAACGCATTGAGTAGCAATCCATTGGTGACATATCTAGTATAGCGGAAGTTCGAAAGTGGTGATATCTACTTTATTACCATCAAGTGAAATTTATCAGTTGCAAATACAAGGAAGGTTAATATATAAATGTACGTAAGTATTCGATTGCATTCAACCGTAAAATAAAAACCAAAGACGTTCACCGCATGACGTTCATGACGCATCGTACCGGTATGGGCATGCTCTGTTGTATTTGTATGAAAGTTACACTTAAACATTTATGTCGTGACCATCGTGAAGCGAGTTTTATATATAATGCATTACAACAACACTGCGAAATCCTGAATACAAATGTCAGATAAGTTTTAGCAATACCTGGCGAATGGTGCGGTTAATTGAAGAAGCAGTATCAAAACTTTAACTTTTAACGTTTAAATGCCATGACATCCACACTGCAAAAAAATAAGAGCTCAATTTGAAATTAAAATTAACAAGAAAAAAAAAAACCCAATCTAATAATTCCTCGCATTCTGTTTGTCTTGATAGCTCAGCTGGTAAGAGCGCCCACCTCTGCGGTTGGATACCCAGGTTCGAGTCCTGGTCAAGACTATGAATGCGAGGGAATAGCTAAATGCGTAAACGTTGATATTCACACGTCATATTACGTCAAGAATAAACACTGTTCGTGAACGTTTCCGTTGGGAATGCTGAAGGAAGTTTAGCTTCTACAACTTATTCTTAGAGTAAAAATAAAATAGTAACCACTCGATTATTGGAGATGTCAGACGAAGTTATTAATTCAGAAATTATTTTAGTAACTATACCAGCTGTATAAGTTACGGTGGCCGATAAATTTCTCTACGGCAACTTGATCGAATCGCCGCCTATCACAAAAGTCGGGGCCCGAGTGTTTTTTCTCCCTCCCTATTCTCCACCCGACCGCTCTCACGAGATTCTTATTTAGATTCGCTTCCGTCTGATTGCTCCCGGTAATCTTTTCACTGGGTTATTGAATGTCTTCCCCGTGCGTGTCGGCTGCGAAGGAACTCTCGACAACACGTCGACACTGTGAAATCGGAAGGCGAGACCCTGCGCGTCCCGGTCTTCGTGACAAAAGGTGCTATATTACATTGGTTGCATTAACTGATGTATTATTAAGTGAATGCAATTGTTTTCTGTACATCACGTAATACATTTTTTTATTGATAGGTTATTATAGAAGTAGAATATGTTGACTAAATGAACGACACAAGCAGCACTAAACAGCTTCGCATAAACTACAGTCGTACGTGGTCGATCACAGAAGTATTACTACTTTTTACTACTTACTAGGATATGATAAAAGAATGCCTCGTTTGTAAGCATCGCTGGCACGAACACAACACACCGATGCAAGTTTGCTTGAATTTTCATCGCGGTACAATTAAGAATCCAAGTGTGAAATCCATTATCTACTATAGTTACAATTGAAATAAGGCTAATTTTAAACTCTTAGCGGAATGCTAAAAAATATCCATTGTTTTACGCATGTTGTACTTGGGACTGCAACTAATCTACTCAAGTATATTACAACATCTACAACGGCTTTTAACGCACATCATTTAACGCATAAAGCATAATAACTATTTAGTAATTCCCTGTTACTTCCGAAATTTTCCTAACTAACGGGTCATCCATCTTTCATCCTTGCTTTCATCTATACAACAGTGCACAGGTAGTTTGAGGGCCAGTAGTTTCCCTCTTTCTTCTTCTGTATTAGCCGCCAACGCATTAGTGATACCTAGTGTTATTAGTGTTACCATGGGCGGCGATGACCACTTACCATCAGGCGTCTCGCCTGCTCGTTTGTTGGCTATTCAAATAAAAAATAAACGAAAAAAAAAACTACGTTGATAAATGAATATTTTTAATGTTAAAATCGATATTAGGAATTGAACATAACTGTAAATTTTTATCTATTTTAAAGTAGCTGCGATAGGATGGAACTCGTAATTCAGATCGGATGCTACTGCAGAATTAAGAATAAACAATACTTTCAAAGTATAAGATTTTATTGCAATTATTTAGTTCAAATAAAGCAGGCATGGCCAAGAGAAATTAAGCAAATAATATCTATTTAAAGCGGTTGCGTTGTTTTACGTGACGAAACTTCGGCTTGTCGCTGGTAACCGATCGATCTCACCTGGCCAAACACGCAAATCAATTACACGGGTCAAGACAACGGACAAAGGAATAAACTGAATAATTTTAGTTGCAGTCGAATAATGTAGCTCCCACAAAGAAAGGTATTCTAATAACTTAAAGGTTTTTGCAACTAACCAAAGTCAATACCCTTCTAGATAAAAGTGATTGCAGCTAGTAACGATCACTTCAAGGACTTTTACACTTGACTAGCTTCTATTCTCAATTATTTCATGACTGTGGGCACAGGCGGGCGTCTACAAAGACCGGACATTTTTAAGTCGTAATTGAATCGTTAAATTGCAGATATCTGCGTAACTAATGCGCTGTGAAACCATTATTTTTCCACAAACATGGAGTCCAATGATAGTCAAGAACACAATTATGGAATGTCACTAGCATCGACCGAAGAAAATGAGATTTGTTGTTCTCCACTCGCAGAGCCCGCCAAGCAATTGACGTCTGAACAGGCAGGCGGGCGCAAACCACAATAAAAATTCTGTTGCATCTATATCGAAAATAAAATTTGAAGATTTATGCACGATGGAGAAGCGCGACGTTTCGCTGCCGCACCACGAGCTATTTTCAACTGGGTTATGCTTTAAATAGCACATTACGATAGTATTCAGTTTCACGAGTTTTTCCCTGTTCCCGGCCTCACGCCGTTATGTTTCGGCAGGCGGCACCTACACAAAGAATTTTTCCGCGAGATCATTCCGCTGACACTCATTGGCTTTATAATTATGAAGCACCCGCCTCGTATTTCGTAAATCTCTCATTCCAGTTCTATTTTATGACTGACGTTTTATGAACTTGTGTATCTTAAAATGACAATGATTTTCTCGTCATTACATTTGTGTTATTTTGCTTGTACGCGTCGTGATTTACAGATAGGCAACAGCTGGTGCAAGCTGTTTATTATTGGAGCGACACCTGTCCAGTGCACGTAGCACGTTCCCTGACTGACCTGTCACCGTCCTATATCTAACCAAAATTTAACACGAGCCGCCGTTATGTGAACTGCCTCATTTAATTTTCTTATACCTATACATAATACATGGAACAAATGAATGGTCATACTTATTATTCTAAAGGAATATGTATATATATTTTTTAGACATTTCATTACTTGTTGGAAATGTATATTCATATGTTCATTATGCTATATTTTTCCATCTAATGATAAAATTGAATACATTATTATTAACATATTCCGCATCTTTTGAACACTAACCCTACTAGGCTAACGTAATAGCAAGTTCGAGGCATAAGAGTACTTTTCTAGTTTAAGATATCGAATAGCTAATGCCACTTCTTTATCTACTCTATGTTTGTAGTTGATTGATAATAATAATATATTGTCTCGAGCGTGCTGCCCCTAGCCACGCCGGCCTAAGAGCGGTCGCCGCGCGCGCTTGCTAACCCGGTAGCCGCTTGTGCTTGGCTCCGGGGCGGACCTCCCGGAGAGTAACCAGTGTGTTTTGTTGTTCGCAGAGTTGAGCCCCGCATCGCACCGGCTTGCTCGCTGACCGTCGAGCCGCTAATCTCGCTTTTTTCGCGCCTCACCGTCGCCGCCCAGACCCGCACAGGCCGCCGCCGCCATGCTCGCGCACCAAGCACCGCTCGCCCTCTACTAAACTCAACCGTCAACAACGATACGAACGCGTGTGATAATAATACTTTAATACTCGCCTAAATAAGCTTGCAACGTCGGTGTCTTTAATTCTAACTTATTTGTAAGATTAATAATTTATCAGTAAGTACTCGCTGCCGTTGCAATCGCGCGAATCCCCGCGGCGTCGCGTGTTACCTCGCGTGTGTAGTTGTTGTGTGTGATAGTGAAGGGTGTGCGGGCCCCGACGTCTCAGCCCCGAGTGTGAGAAGTGCATGCTAGGAGCGCGCGGGCGCGCTCGCCCTCCGCCGCCTATGCGCCGCACTCGCTCTGCGTAACTGCGCGCCCGTCTTCTCCATTCAACTATTGTGGCAACGATGGCAACCATGGTGAACATGAATAGCCTCCTCAACGGCAAGGACTCACGCTGGCTCCAGCTCGAAGTGTGCCGCGAGTTCCAACGGAATAAGTGCTCGCGACCGGACACCGAGTGCAAGTTCGCACATCCCCCGGCGACCGTCGAAGTGCAGAACGGAAGAGTTACCGCTTGCTACGACAGTATCAAGGTAAGGACATTTAATTTTTAAAGCTTAATTTTCTAGATTCCTATCGGAGGTTGATAATTACCTAATTGTTTAATCGAATACGAACCTTTTAGTTAACATTTCGCCGTCGCCGTTTCGACCGCCGACCTCATTTCCAAGGCTAAGCTTCGAGTGACGTCATCCGCCCCACCGTTGCCGCTGTCTACTATTGTATGGGAATTGGCATTGCGCTAACATATAATGAACAGGATGACTCGGCGGCGGCGCTTCGACTTTTAGTACTTGTCATAAGATAGCTATCATTATCTTCATATTATATAACTTTAAAATACGGCAGAATAAGCGAACTCACTTAAATTTCAATCCATTTTGTCGGTTAAATCCTTAAACAAACCAACCATTTTGATAAAACTATACAGTATGACTCAATAAACCTTTATACAATCCAGTCTGTAGGTACATTACGTGATTCAGTGTTATCAGTCCAGTTGGATGACGTGATAACGCGTAGGTATTTCGGGCGAATGGAGGGTGATAAAAATTAAAATCGAAATGTAAACACGCACCTCCGCCATTGCATAGCCAGCGGCTCGGTCAGATAAGGCGTCGAGTCGCGCGGCTATCTGCTGTGTTACACGTAAACAACGAAAAATTTACCATTCATTCATTTCGAAGAACGCTAGTGAATCCACGTTTTAAATTTTACAAGTATTTCCGTTGAGCTAGGTCCCACAAGATTATATTCGTTCGCTAAACAACAAAAAAGTCTGATCATAAAAGGCTTTCTCGTTTCTTAGTATTTCCCTTCATATTTTCCTTTGATGCTCGGCTGAATAACGCGATCAAGAGATAAAATGCACTGGGAACGGGGCTGGCCCGTTGGTTCGACAAAGATTTCTACTTCTAACGTCTCGTTCCGCGCCCGAACGCTATTTCAATATACTGCACCGAGCCTTCTAACGTTACCTTTGCGACGCCGGCAACGTCTTTGCGTGTACACAACCGTTTATCCCCAAGGCCCCTTCAAAGATTACTCTCGCCCCATCTTAACATTCAGTGTAGATATCAATTTAGATAACCGGCGCTACTATTGTTGCTGCAAATTAAACGATATTTCGACCACTTTGCACCCTTACCAATAGCTGATAGTACAAACGCTTCTAAATAAACACTAGACTAAACGGAGCCATTGAAAAGATATACCAGAATTCACATTCGTGTATTTGGACGTGTGCAGAGACCCATGCAGTAATTCGCTTAAAGCTGAACATCACGTATATCCCGAGACGTTAGACAATGGACGATCGGCGTGCATTGTCCTAGCTTTGTTCATCGCGGCATCACACACATTGGACAATACAGCCGCTTCTGCTGACAGACCAACTATGTCTTATCTCACTCCTAAGGCTCGTTGCCGTTTATCTTCTTAGAAGGCTCCTCCTGCACTTTACACTGTTCGTGTTAAAAATGTTGTGCATTCTTATCGTTCCTATTGCTCGAGTCGTGTTAGGTTTTGTAACACGGGTTGGACAACAAAGGGCACTACGTAATAAGCCAATGATAGCGCCTCAATACCTCCGATGCTCACCTACCTAAATATATTCAAAATGTGAGAGTATTGACGACACTTGGTAATACAGCTTACTCGCCGTGCCATTACCTCGTTGAACAAACTTCTGCTCATTGTCACAGTACTGTACAGCTAAGCAATAACTAAGTTCTTACTTTACGAACTCTGAATGTTGTAATTTGTGACTTACAATTTATTATGTCCAGGCCAAATTTACCGCACTCCGCAATAAAGTTACGAAGGGTTTAGAATGAACAACAGTTGTACCATAAATAAAATAAGCTCTACATTAATCCTGAAATAGTTCCAACGTTAACGAAGGATCTCTGTCTGGTATAACTACTGATTAACTTTGCTTTATTGCTTAACTTGCGATCTAGACCGGGTTCGTGTTAGTATTTGATGGTACGGAATCTGGATGTTTGGACCTATCTCCACAGTTCGGCCAAGTTACACATACGCTCGTGACCATATATTCACATACAATTTCCTCTTGAATCAACCTGTCTAATGGTGAAAACTGATAATTGTCATATACATTTAAAGCAGAAGGTATTTAATGTGAATCCTTATTATGAGCAAGTTAACTCTCAAAACCTCCTCTTTCACCAAAAATATTGAATAGCATTAACCAGTATTTAAATATATAATTTAATCATATGATATTTCGCGATTTTCAAACGTGTTGAAACTAAATTATAAATCAAAAAACTATTAGTATAGTTAACGGCATGCACATAAGTACAAATATAAATGTACTGCATAAATAACTTTGTATAAGCTATCGCTATGTATGAATCTGCCGTGTTTCATGGCAAATTTCTTACTACAGAATAGAGAGGCTATTATTTTCCATCCATCCACCCGACGTGCGCGCGCTCTGTTTTGTGTAGTGGAATCCTAAAGATAAATAAATTTAAGCTGTTGTTTCGTATTCGGCTCACGGTTATGAAATTGTTAACACACGTTCAGACATTATATACGAGTAATTAGTTAACACATTCGCCCATAATAACTACTATTCATACGTTAAACACATACTTAAAACATTGACATCGATGTGACGGCATAGCTACTGAAACTTCTAGCGTGTTAAGTACACAGTATGTATCTGTCTACCTATATAAAATGAATACTTAAAAATTAGAAAACAATATTGGACCAATTAACACAAAGAATTGCACGCGTGACATCACCGATTTCTCAGTGCTTTTTTCCCGTAAATATAAGGCTACCCTCAGCGCGTTCAAATCTAGACAGCGTATCAAAAACGTTGCAAGGTATCTTGTATAAAGGAGATTTATATTTCATTAGCCGGTCTGTGCATACACACATGGAAACAGTGATAGCTTTGTAAATATCGAACAGTGTCTTCTAGTGTTATTTTAGCCATAGCCGGTGTTGTTAGCGAAAGATATGGCAGGGAGCATTGAATAAATCCGATCCACGTACGTACCAGTACGATGTTGTGACCATTTTGATGTGTGCGGTTCTAACGACAGAGTGTACAATCATCATGCTACGAACGGACTTCATGACTGCTATATCATGGATGTCGTAAGATATCTTAGACTTATGTGCACTTTTAAACATTTTACATATCCTACTGCTTACTTTGTTATAGGATTTAATGCATGTTTAGTAAAAATATTTAAATTCTGTGACGATTTTCCTGTTTAGCCGTATAAATCCATATGAATATATATGCCGAACATAAATGCCTCGTGTGTCGCAGTAGGTACAGGAAAAATAGATGACGCGTATGTGTTTCAGCAGCAATTGAATGCCGTTCAAACGCGTCCGTAGGCAACCGACCCGCATTTCGCGGACCGCGAAACGTCTCCCGTGATTAAGCATTCAATTACACGATATGACGAGGGGGTCATATTTGATTAGGCTACGTGTTGTGTTGATTAAACCGAGCTTATTGCCAAATTCACTTAACCTCAGATCCTCACCCACGCGCCTTATTACCCCCTCCGAGCGATACGCTCGTTTTTGAAACCGGATTTCGGTACGTCACCAAATGCGATTATCAATGTCGCCAGTTAATATTAAGACGGCCATGAATCACCGGTCAACGTGCAACGTGCGTGTCGCAAGGATTATGGGCACAACGAGTGTGAATTATGTGGAAATTTCAACCGCTTTCCTTCTTAAACGACCGAAAACATAGTTCACGTGGAATATAGCCGGAACGTAACCCGAATTACTTTTATTGCTATTGTTCCTTTCATAAAAATAATGGATGAATCGGTAGTGTTACATTTTTGTGGGCATAACGACCTAAACATGCGCTAAATCCTGGACGTGCATAGCTCATCGAGATAGTACCGTGTGAGCTATAAAGCTTTCCGATATTGTGCGGGTTCCCGGGAGGCGCATAAAACGTGCAACGTAGACGGCGCCGCGGGTCACAGCGGTGCACTAAAACCTGTATGACACGTACAATATGCGAAATTAATAGTTCATTGTATTCTCCGTTGTATAGTTCGTTTTTTTCATGCATACGGACTTTCTGCGATTTCTCAGCTAATATTTGATCACAGTTAAGAATATAATTTCGAGTCCCAGCGCCCTTAACAAAGTTTTAAAAATTATTACAAGTTATACTTTTCGTACGACATATATTTAATTATAAATGGTACACATACTTGTTTACTGAAGTTGAATAATAATAGAAATAATCGGTTGATAAATTATTTCAAATGTACTATCGCACTTTACCTACATACAGCGCCTAATTTTGCTCCGCTCCTAACGTCACCAACCAGGTGCGCGTCGATCCTACGTCCACGTGCGCACAGACAGAATGTAAATTTTTGTTTTGTTATTCATAAAATAAGTTAATTTTTGACAGCGTTCCACCTGATGGGAAGTGAAACGTAAGATGTTCAACGCACAAACTTGATTATTATTCAGTTTCTATCAACGAGCTAGTGATCAATTTTTTTTCTAATATGCACATAATATAATATAATTGACGGCTTTTTACTCGTCCCTTGAAGACTTCCACATCATAAGCAGGCGGGAACATTCACAACAACTTTAACAACATTACTGTTAACACTGTGTTCGTTGTGGTCAGTGTTGCCAACCCCAAGAAACTAAACAACAACAGCTCAGCAATGGTAAAACAGTAGAAAACATAGGCAGATTTCATACTTTCCTCATATAATTTAAACAATCACCTACTTTTAGTAGTTACCAGGGCTCACATACATTGTTATATTATATTATTAATCACAACAAAATAATAACCAAAAATCAAAGTTAAATTATTTTCCACTCTCATCCCCAATTGCCTTATCTTCCGACTTTTTCAGACTCATTTTACTTTTTAAAGCCATACATTTTTTGTTGAATTTCTTCGTGTGGCTTAAAATGAGTAGCAATCAATCGATTAATACGGAATGTTGTATATAATACACCTTTAATAGTTGTAGTCGATAATTTATTGCGTAATTTGATTTTCATAAGATTTATACGTGAAAATAATCTTTCCACGGCATACGGCCACGGTGGTAGGCATCTTAGCCATCTAGTGTCATTTCGTTTTATTACACTGTGGTTATCAAAGTATATTTGCATAGTGTACTAGGTGGCGCTGAACGCTAATTGAAAAACAGAAAAAATTAGGAATGAAATATAAAATAGGAAATAAAAAATCAATGTGAAAACAGCAAATCTGCTATTAAAACAATAAGGTTGGTAACAGTGGTTGTGATCAAGACAGTGGATTGCATCAAAAGACAATGCCGCGTCGCGCGCGCCTACCACCGTCGTGTTAGTCCGGCTCGGCCGCGGCAAACTTCGTCCGTTCGCGAGCCAGACAATGACATCATCACGGTCA
>DWPT01008004.1:0-10457 GCA_018251895.1 Agathymus mariae mariae
GGACCGGTCAGAGTGGCGCAAGTTAGGGGAGGCCTATGTCCAGCAGTGGACCTCCAAAGGCTGATGGATGGATGGATTAAACCTGAAACTCGTTTGGAATTTGTAAGCAGGACCACAAATCTCCTACGGCCATAAAGGTGACCTTTCAAAGAAACATTTCAGTTCGGAGGGAGTCAGGCGTACAATACCAATGTTACAAACGAAGTGTAACATCATTTCATTCCTCAGGATTAACAAATATTTTTTGTACCGATTGGCTCCTTTCGGTTAACTAATAGGAGAAGTTTAGTTAGTTAATCATTCCTTTCCTGTTGAACCTTCTTGTACCTCTGCATAACGTGACAACCTGCACCTAGTGAGACACTAAAGACTCTAAAAAGCTTTTTAAACGAATATTAATACATATTGAGATTACGTGTTGTAGGTAAAACACATCTATATTTAATCCATCTTCCACATGCCCCGCGGCAGTCGAATATAGTCATGATATTTTCGAACAAAAATAAAACCATCTCTTATATTATGATCGGATAATACTGTCACAAGTAAAAATGTAAAATCACATAACTCGACATATTACCTCGCTATTGAAACTGTAAAAATCTAGATTTGAATTTTTCGTTAATATGAAAACGAGTGTCGGTTATGTATATTATACACAGTATTCAACAGTTTATAGTTATAAACAAAGTCAATCCGTTTTAATATTATAAATGTGAAAGTAACTCTGTCTGTCTGTATGTCGGTCAATTACGCCTAAGTCACCGACCCGATCTAAACGAAATTTCTTACAGAGATTAACTAGATCTTGAGAAAGGACATAGGCTACTTTTTATTGCGAAAAAGGGGGTTAAAATAGGGGATGAAAATTTGTGTGGAAGCCAGTCAGATTTGAAGTTAAAGTCATGAAAATTGGTGGTAAGCTTTTTGGCTGTTGAAAAATTTCAACCCTTAGTAGTCGAAAAAGGGGATAAAACTTTGTATGGCGACTTGATTAAAACTTAATTTGCGTAAATACTGTTAAAATAAAATAAATATTTACGTGTTTTTCCATTTTTTGATATTCATCCCTAGAGGGTGTAGAAAAGGGGATGAATGTTTTCTAACAAACGCATACCGAGTTGAAACTGCTACACTCAGAAACTAAACATTTTCACTGTAGATTTATTTTACAACGTTAACTTCAAATAGGAAAGGAAACGTCAAATATGAAAACATTCAGTAAGAAACAAGGGGAAACGAAAAAAAACCCTTAGTAGTACACATAGAGAATGAAAGTTTGTATGGGGACTCAGTTAAAACTTAATTAATTTGTGTAAATCTTTATACAAGTACCTACAGACGACTGTGTCAAACGTATGCGAATATTAAAGTATTTCGTTAAATCTTTATTATTGGTTTTTCTCTTAATTGTTAGGTTAGATTAGAGTATTTTCGTCATTATTATTATTATTATTAGTTGTTTTCATTATAATTGTTAGGTAGGTACGTAATAACGGTACCTCATTTTGTGTATTTTTTTATGATAAGTAACTAAGTTAATTTTAGGTTTGAATGTTTATTTTTGTAATACGTGTTTTTTAAATATTTTTTTTATTTACCATTATAAATAAAATAGTATATAGAAGTTACTTCCCAGTTCTTTAATTTGTTGTTTTGTTTACATTCATATTTCAAATGGAAAATAAAATCTTCTGCGCAATCACGTGTTTTACTACATACCAATTTTCGTTAAGATCCATCAAGCCGTGTTTATGTTCAAAAGTAAAATCTCAACAGATTTATCTATATAAATCTTCTACTTCATACTACTATTAGTATGGAAATAGATATAAATCTGATGAATGAATGAAATAAATCGAAAATATATATAATATTGTGATTACCCCTTAACCCAGTTGACAGTGAGTGTCTATCGAACGAGGTTTCTGGTTATATTCCCGGTCGGAACGGACATGTGATGGATAAATGTTTGTTCACAGGTCATGCATGGTTTTGATGTTATTTTTAACTGGTAATCATAGTGCGAACGTTTATGAATTTGTTATTTTACATATAACATATTTTGCGAACACGAAATTACTTTGATAGCCGGCCGAATTTCTGTGTATGTCGTAAAATTTTATAAGCTTTTTGTGTTTATATTAAACGTTTTATTCATTTTAAACCCATTATAAATCATCCAGTGTACATACCTAGAGTTAATCTTTTGACGCTGAATGAATTGAATAGCTTATGACGATACTGAGGTCAATCAGTGTATACCTTTGTTAATGTAAACGCTTATTATTTCGGTAATCATGCGGCTTGTTTAATTAAGTTCATTATCGTTGTAAGAATATTTGATACGGCGCTTGATATTAGGTACCTAAATCATTTCTGCCTAATTTTCTGTATTGCGTGCTGCATACTAGGTACGTATTTTTTATTTATAACTTGTATTTGTATGTAACAAAACTATTTTAAGTACTACATACTGAAAATAGTTCGGCAATATATGACCTTTCTAATGAAATAAATAAAGATTACATCATATCTGTTTCTAACTTTGGCCACAAAGAACGTTGTTAATCTTTGATATGCTACTTTGATATGCTACTAATTCTGATTACCATCAAATCAAATTCTAATTTAATATTTTGTAGTTTATTATTACTTTGTGATTATTGTTCTTGTTCACTAGAATTTCTTTCAATCGTTTGAATGTTTTAAACCGAAACTGGTTTCACAGCTCAATCATACCAATAATGGTAATTAACTAAACGACAAAGAAATCAGACGTTAATAAAGAAATACCAGTTTAAACTACTTAATGTAAACAGACGCAGTGAGATGTCGTTAATAATTTGCATTTGCTACCTCTGTCTACGAGGGTGCCATGAATCTCTCGTCAAAATATTTAAAACTTAGCGACGTAAAATACTCATTAGTTTTAAGGTTACTGTGATTTTAAGGATCTAGCGAATAAACTCAAAACATTTATATAATATTGTTTCCTATTAAAGACCTCTTATTAATTCAAGTCAATACTACGGCTTTTTTTATTTCATTGTCTACACACGAATGTAATGTCCTTTTTACTGTGGTGGAATGGAAAATTAAAAAAAGTAGAATTATTAATTCAGTTAATCTATGCTTATACAAGTCCTTTTTGAAATTTCTTTTGTAATAGAGTTATGAACCATCATATTTAAATTCTTGTTATGATATTTATTTTTATATTCAACAAATAGTATCCCTAAATAAATAAAACATGAAGTCATGTTAAGTTCGTAAAATTCCGAACGTACTCATATAATGACAATAGGGCACTTAATCCTTGATATGTAAATTACATTATACCAGTGGTTATAAAACTGTTGCTGGATATATATATATATATATATATTGTATATTATGTTATACTACAAAATTAGTAAATCAATATTATGCAAATAGGACGATGGCTGCCGAAAATATAAAAACCTCTACTCTGTCCCACGCCTTCAATCTCAAGGCTATGAGAAATTGATAATATAACTCTAGTGAAAAAGTTAAAGAAAATATTATGAATCCATGTATCTGTGTTCTATTTATAAATATATTTGCGCTCTATTAGTACCTACACCACTGAAGTAAGATTTGGATTCAAATCGTAATCAGCTCTAGTGGCTCGGAATACTTTTAATTTAACACTATTTACTTGACTATAGTTACAACTAGTTGGTATAAATATTTCAAGCCAACCGAATTATTACTCTTTGGCTACTTGATTTATACTTACGAGCAGCGTTGTTTGGTAAGAAAGTACACGTTTATACCCCTCGAAGCCGATGTCAGCCATCACCGTAACTTTGTCTTGCCACGTAGCAAACTCAACCACCATATTTGCATAACAATGCTACAGATTTCATTACTACCTAGCTCGATGCAGCTGCATAGAAAGCAGGGCTGTGTGTATTCGTCAAGCTATGTTGGCATTTATTTAATATTAAAATCAATTCAGCAGTAGACGGTCGTCAAGAAAATCCAGTGATTATTTAGATTCAGTGTGTATATGAAACAGATTATATGATATAGTCTTCAGAATGTTATGTAATAATTAATTGCGAATTTTTAGAATTATTTTTTTCACATGTGATACGCCAGTCTGACCGAGTCGTTTTAATGTGATTTAATTGTAACTTAATTAATAAAAGTTTCATTTTCTTGATTATCATAATCAATAACAGATCTTTAGCTGAAATTATGTACTTTAATCTACTTTTAGGAATGCACATCATTCAATAAAATTAGTAATCAAATACATATCAATCATGTAATTATTTTGAATTAGGTAATTGTTTCAATATAGGTAGGTACACCGAGCTATACAATATTTGTATTACATTTTATTTTATTTGAATTACCAAGTCTTTGCGGTTAACACTCAGAGTCTACTCACACTGGTGATGCTCCGTTTCGGAGCAAAACACGTGTTAGTAACGGTATGTATGTTGGTATATACTTTTATTTATCATAAATGCAAGTTTTCCTTTGTGGGAGGGATGTATCTATGCATGTATAGAAGTATATACCATCATACATTGTGCTTGCGGATTGTTGCAAAGTAAATTAATACTCATTTTATTTTATTAATATTTATTATTATTACTATTAAAATCAAACACACACTCAAACCCCCACGATAGTATTTCGTGAGTTGCGAGTGGCATGGACAAACAAAAATACAATATGATAAACACCCACACCCGACACCAAAAAACAACATTATTATATTATTAAATTTTGCACGTTTGAGAGTAAATATCAGATAATAGAATACTTCTTTTGATAACAAATAAGGCGACTTAATAAAACAAATATTATTAATTAAATCGACTGATATATTTATAATAGGTAAACAAAATCATTCTTCTCTCTATAATAAAATGGTATAGATTTACATCAAATATTTTTAAATTATTTTTTTTTTGAAATGCCATGTAATTAATCAATTTTATTTATTAAATTTATTCATTTACTTACGCTATATATACATATAACACAACCACAATTACTACAATACATTTTTAAAAATTAATAGAAGACATTCAACCTTGAACTCTTTTATCCATAACATATGCATACAATTGCAATGTCAAATAAAAGTGATAATTGATATATATATATAAAACAAAAATTTATATTTAATATTTTAAGATGGTTTTATTAAGGTCTCAAGTCAACATTCAAGCCCTCCTCCCCTTCCCACGGTACAGCCGCTGAACAAAACACGAAGCAATGTCATCTGGTCTACCTACTGGAATCAACGTCTTTTCCCATTTATAAAACCTGTAAATACCAATGCTTATTCTACTTTACTATTTAGTGTACTATGGTACTAAGATATGTCAAGTATAAGTATTTTCGACATCACGTTAAAAACAATGATATATGTATTATGTACTGCTATAGAATAGCCAGTTAGTACGCTAATGTTGTACATTAGTACGATTAAATGAAGCCACTCTAAGTGACACCATAATTCGTTGTTGGGTACGATAAAAGATGTATTAGATGCCACTGAAACAACGACCTATTTGACTTTAATTGCTTCAAACTGCTCTGCTTGCACTTAAACAACTTCACGTTCTTTTAATATTTGCGGTGAAAATATTACTATGGAAGTTTACTATTAAATTTAATGAAATACACTATCATTTCTCGGCTCGCCGTAGAATATCCACACTAATGATGCAGCCCATTTACACTAGCAACCCTATTTATGTACGGAATAAAAAGATAAACCACAAAAATTAACGGCGACGATGAGTAACATTTTTCTCCGAGATAGTAATCTGTAAGACCAGTAGGAAATCTTCAGCCTTTACTCCTTCCTTAATTAGCAGAATATTTCAAAGGGAAAAGGAAAAATGCAACAGGAAACATTGCAGGGAGTGATAAAAAAACGGATCGCGACCATTAGCTCCTTGGAACTGTCACTTTTCCGATAAAAGAGAAGAGACTTTTTTAATCTTAATAATTATTTGTAAAAAATTGACTTAATATTGGAGGATATTATATTTTATGTTAAAAAATACGTGAAAACAAACCACGATCAGAGACATAGCAAATAGGCGCAGTGTATGAAATATAAAACGGACCTTTATAACATATCTGAATGTGGGCTATCCTTGAAAGGATCTTCGTAACGTATTTTCATTTAAAGATATTTTCTAAATTGTATTTTTCTGAGAAATATTTGAGACTATTAGCATAAATTCTTGTAAAGTATATGAGGGATGTGGTAGATTTTGCCTTTCATATTTATCATTAAGAGATCACACTTGAGCTCATTAAAAGGACATATTATATAACTTGTGATAATGATAAGAAATATATATTTTTATTTTCAGTGAATTGAACGTGTTCTTTTATTGTAGCTCTCTACGGGCAAAAAGTAGGTAAATACAAGTGTGATTTGCGACTAGGTTGCTTTGCTTTGGCATTTAAGTCAACCGTAAAGGCTTCGAATAAATTGTGGGTCATAAGGGACAGATAAAGCGACTGACGCACTTTCAAAGCTTTTTCTTTACAGTTATTTGCTTTGGTATTGACTTATATTTTGTTCCTTATCCACTCGTTGTATCTTCGCGAAGTTTTTAAATTCACTAGGGACATGTTTTTTATCTCTGGTGATCAAATTTATTTCAAAGAAGTAATTTAAGGAGTTTTGTAATGTTAAAGGCTCCATACTTGTATCCAAACCAACCTCCTCTATTTGTCGTGCATCCTGCTGTACAACAGACTAAGCTGTCGCTGGTTTTTATGAAGTTAGTGGGCTCAGTACTCATGCGACTTTGTAAGGTTCTCTCCCTGCGTGGCTACCACTGTTCCTTTAATTCAACTATTTATTCAGGCCAAAAGTAGAGGAGTTATGCGTACCAACTATAAACGCTACTTAAGTAAATATATTATTTAATAACTTTCTTTAACGTTCTTCAATATATATTTGTCTGTAATAGACATTATAATATCTATAATAAGTTATATATGTACACGAACGGAGCAACGAAAAAGTGAAATATTTGTAACTTCTTTTTGACATACTATTATTGAACTTTTAAGATCATGAACATATTCTAGATATTTGAAGAAACTGTAAAATCAAGTGTCATCCATTACAAGTTTCACAAAATATATTTGAACTTGAGTGGATGAATAAAAAGTATTTTATGAGCGGTTGAAAATGTGAAGAATATATATATTTAAAAATTTGTTTCTTGTCTGTAACGTTGTAATTGAAGGGATCTTTTTAACTAAACGCTCCTTTAGCGTATAAGGCGGAGATATGGATTACTTATTGAAGTTTTAAATGCATTTATAGACAGTCTGATTTATCATTGCGTTTGAATTCTGCGACGCAGACATCCAAACTTCATCCTCGAAATGAGTATCGGAAATTTACATCAGCTCGTAATACCGTACCGGGTGAGCCTTTATTGTAAACGCCTTAATTTGAATTTCGTCTTTGATATTTAAATGAACCTCTACTTGAGACACTGCCTTAGTTATTTGACTTTTTGTAAAGCAATCAAGTTTGTTTATAGGAGTCCGTATAATTATGAATCTCGTTCTGTGGTCTTAATTAATGCATTCAATCACTTTTGAGACCTATAATGGCAAGGAATTGCGGGAATATAAAATGGAACTATTTAAACTTCATGTTATTTTCAGTGTTTGTTATTTTCGTAGACTTGCAGTTTGATGCTGAAAAGGCGATATTTCGATTTTTTGAAAAAGGACCGATACTGCCAGTATATGTATGTTTTTGTAACCTTTGAAGTGTTGCAAATAGTACTCCGAGATGTAACGCCGTCACTGCTAAGGTCACCTGTAGTTTGCTCAAACTCACCTCTTTGGCTTGCAGTGCAATAATTTGTATATTTTTAGACTTAGTGTGACAGTGTAAACCATCAAAGAACCTGCAATAAGTGTGATTGCAAGTATCTGCCTTCAGATAAAATAAGACGGACGAGACTAAAATAAGTATGTTTGATAACCACCTAAAATAACTGGGCCAAATATCATACTGAGGAAACTCGGATCTTTAAAATTTTTTTTTATTTAGGTAATTTTACTTGGAGTTTTGTTATACAACATATATAGAGAAGACGAGAGGCAGCATTGCATCTGTAGAACGACAGTGCGTTTGATCATTTTGGAGAATGCAAGGTCTATCTGTTAGATAATCTGATACTTACTGCATAATATTCTGAAGTACTCTTAGTTACATACATACATACATATATAGTACATAATATAAAACCTTAAAATCTAGTACGTACATATTTTTATACGCGTTCTAGATGAAGATATATATAAAAAAAAACTCTTTTTGAATTGTGATTTGAAGTTAAATTTTTTTTTTTACCAAGGTATATTCTTAACTATACGGACGGCGCTGTTTGCGTCGTCATTCATTGTGCGCACTGCAGGTGGGATCTAAAAATAAAAGCATTATCATTATCATTAGCATCTACAGATCTTTCTACATCATCCTTGAGGGTAATAAATAGGAGAAGAAACCAGAAAATTTATCTTCTTCAAATTGAAGTCCCTGTTTTTGTTAACATATTTACATTTTTTGATTGTTGTATACGCTATGTATGCGAGAAATTATTTTACAAAAAATGTCTTTAACACACTTGTGTTTGAATCTTAATTCACTATATGGTTTTCAAGAAGGCAACTAAGACTTGGGAGTTTAAGATGTTAAAACAGGCTTATCTACTACAGTTTAACGTTTTTTTATGTGTCAGTGCTTGCCAGTTCCCTTGATCACGCGTCGATGATACCTATGGCTTTATACATATCTATGGGTGATGCTAGGCACTTACCATAGTGCTATTAATATAAAAGTAAAAATAAAGAATTCAGTGTTCAGTGAGCTAGTGGACAGTTAACTTTAAATAGTCTATTCACTTAAGGCTCTCTTACAGTAAGTATATCAAGGTTGCTAGCACTGATTTGATAAACGCTAACACAGCTGGAACATTTGATATATAATTAAATTTATAAAAATCACAACAGAAATATCGAAAAAAAAAAAATATTTGTACAAATTGATTTCATTTGGATAAATATACATAAAAAATATCTTGATTTCAATCCATAGGCGGCTCATGCAGTAATTACACGACAAGAAAACCACCAGGTACCAGACTATAAAAAGTCACGAATTATATAACGTATAATACTACGACAGTGTTTTATCGACCAAAAAGTTTTACTTAGAAGTGTTAGAAGTTAGCTAACCTGCATTTAACCAGTATGAAGCCCCGCAACTTCTAAGAGCTTTTCTTATGTAAAATAGGTTAATATTTGACAACAATTTACTCTCCTCGTGAAGACTCCCACATCACATGTAGTCGGGAACACCGACGCGGGCATGCAATTCCATTCCTTTGCAGTGCGCATAACGAACAACGACGCGCATGACGAAAGTGTTCCCGACGTAGGGATGGATAAGTACCGTACGTCGGAATGCTTGATGGAGGAACGGCGATGAAGGAATTATTTCGTACAATTCCTGCGCACACTTCAAAATGTATCCTATAGAAGACCGAGAGGCTGGCAATCCTGCGCCTGTGCTCAAGACTTTGCAGATATGCGACAACATCGGGGTCACCAATTAGCCTTACTGCGCGCCTCTCCATCGAGTCAAAACTGATAAATGAGATTTGGCAGCTCCAGGTCAAATGTGACAACAGTAGGCAGTCAACATACCTATATGATCGGACATTAGCTTTGTACACGGTTAACAGCTGTTTCGGTATGAAGTACCGCCGCATAACTATAAGTTATGAACATAATGTTATATTGATCCCGGTAACTACTCTTATAATGAGTATGCTCGATTTATGAACCACAAATTTATTATGTTAGTTTATCTAACTTGAACTATGTCGAAACGACACCTGCGCGTTACGGCAGCGTAAACAATCCTTAGAACAATTGTTATGATAAACATCATTTTAACGTCGATGTTATCTCGATACGGACTTGTGTTCGCGTGTTTTTAAACTGTTACTAAATGTCATACTAAATTTCTATTTGTAATTATAATTTGTATTATTGTTGAAGTCGTGTAGTTGACTTTATCTAACGCTAAAAACCAGCCTTCGTTCCCTTCAGCAAACCATCGCATATGTTCAGTGCTTTTAGTGCTATATGTGTTCCAATAGACAGAAAAACATTTCACAGAAATATGGTTAGGTCGCTATTTCGATAAGAAAGTCTTCCGAAAATAAATTTCCAAAAAATATTTGCTGCATTAATTTGGCCTCATTATTATTAGTACACATCATCTATAATATATATATATATATATGTGTCAACATATATATGTGTGTGTGAGTATGTACATATATATATATATATATATATATATATATATAAATATATATATATATATATACGCATTACAACCCAAA
>DWPT01008005.1:0-10457 GCA_018251895.1 Agathymus mariae mariae
GACTGATCTCGTTTAGTTCTTAAGCCTCCTAGCTACCACTATTTCTAGAATCAACTGTGAAATGACATGTTGTACTTTTAGCGTTGGAATTGCAAAAACAAGCAAGTCCCCCCCTGCTTCCTTCTTGTCCGGTAACGCATACGGGATACCTTTAGTGTTCGGTGTGTCCCTGGGGAACGGTAATCAGTCTGATTTTTATCGGCTTTTTACATACATAATCATATACATTATAGTGATTGATATTTTTTAAATAACTAAAAAATTGAGCCTATCAATAACATGGTTTTAGAGATTTCACGAAGAATCCCTAAGATTTTTTCAATTTACCTTACTTAATCTTACAAATATTTATTTTTCGACAGTAACACAAAAACGGTTCAGCTTTATTAATTCAATATATTTTTAATAAATCAAGGACATCAAATTACATTTGTTCATTTTATATTCTATGCATCTAACATAAGTGCTATTTCGTAAGGCGTAGTTTTTCTGAAGTGACTTGAATATGTCGCCGTAATTATTATTCAGCCGACAGTTAAGATTTATTTAACATGAATGTAAGACTCATTACACCAACGATATTAATGAATTGTATTTATAAAGAGTTAACGACGTTCGTCTGTAGCGGGCCGAAGCGAAAGTGACTTGAGCGGGGGGTCAGTAGACGATAGTTATCACTCAACTGCAGTTCTTTAGGGTGGGTGCCGTAGTATTAACTCTCGTTTGTATGAATGCCTCTCGGTGCACTGACCACTGCCTCAATTGGATTGTCACTTATTGTAGTCATTTATTCTCATTTAAAATGTCATGTATACGATTACTGAAGGGAACACGGCACGTTACCCTAAATATGGCAGCACCGTCGCTACGGCTCTGCACTCGGCAACTTGTTCCACAACGGAGCCTAGCACACCGGTGTTTCAAACGTAACGTGACTAGTTGGAGTTACTTTGAAACAGCGAATCCTTGTGGAAACGTTGCTCTGTTCGAATTACTAATTATCCGTCCTCGCAGACGTCTGACCGTGACTCCAGCAAACAAACAAACCAAAATTAGTGACCGCTAAAAGTCACAAGTATTATTTATAAAAAAATTGCCTTTTGATTTTATATATCTATAAAAAAGCTCCTTTCTACTTTACCAGACTTCTATAATTTCGCAAATATTTTTTTATCAAAATGTTAAGTTCTTTTAAAATGGATATTATTCATCGTCTCATTTTGTTTTGTTCATCGTCTCGTAATATATTTTTTGGGGTTGGACTTAAACGTAGACATTACATTTCCGTTTAAATACTGATTAGAATAAAACATAAGTTTAAATATATTTTTTGTGTCTATGCACATAAATGTAAGTTATGTATAATATGTACTTTGTACTTCGTTGTCTCAGTCTTATAGTCTGTGGCATACTTCTTCTAACTCTTGCCGCTATACGAAGTGCAACAAAGTTGCTGCTGCGTGTATATTTATTTTATGGTGATATAGATTAAATTGAAATCCATTGTGAAATAACTATTACACAACACTACTGTAACCACATAATTTATCAAATTATTAATAAATTTTTATAGGACCGAGAAAATTATGAGCAAGGGGACGGAAGACGGTAATGAATAATTAGTTGTTTTGTTTAATTATATTTTATACGGTACTGTTTTTTCTTTAATTTTTCCCGTTATCTATGATCGAGTTATTATTTTATGCCCAACGAAACTACCGAGAACAGCTAACAGATCTATGACGTGAAACGTAAGAAACTTCATTACCGGCAGTCCCGTGGTTGTATCGTAAATATAACTTGTTTATCGGTTGCCCTGGGTACTTTTAAAAGGTCAATGGAGGTCGCCGCTACCCCATCGGGTGCAGCGTCTATTTTCGCTGGAAATAAAATTCAATTTGAGAGCATTGCTTCCGTTACTAATGGAGTAGCGCGGCGAAGCTGTTTTTATTGCAGTGATCTATCCGTAACTGTCCGTCGGTTGTAACGAGTCTTGGGATAATGTAGTGTGCGTCACTGTTGCATAGAATAAACCCTAGAACATCTGTTTAGTTCACTTGGGAAGCACATAACTCACGCCAGTTATAAAACAAGGTGCAGAATTGTAACCTGCTTTCTCGAGCGGAAGATTCACTATTAAAACTGGCTTAAGGGCAGTAATGTTTACACCCACAAATAGTACTATAAATTTAAAGTCATTACTTCAACCGTTTTTAAATAGTTTGGACCATCTTCAGATAGATTAACTTATCCTTACCCTCCCGCTCGTTGCTTTCTGCAACTCACGTCCATTTCCTGCCTCAAAATCAATTTAAATTTTACTAACAGAATCGTGTAAATAACTTTACAATGGAGAATGAGCCGGAATTCACAGCAGCGTAAGATTTTCTTTATCGCTTCAATTAAATACTCTCGCGGAAAACTTGGAACTCAAGCTGAAATAACTGCCAGATTTTATTTGTTCAATTACAACTTCATTGAGGTATTGTAATACCGAGCTCCATGCACAAAATTTATATTAACACTATGTTAAGGCTCAGTTATTTTAGACTCTACTGTTACCAGGTTCTAAACCGACCGAAGCAGGCATTTGATCATGGGTGTTTATGTGGTTGTTTGTATTCGTACCATGCCGCATAGGTAGGCAATGTGTCAGCTTTAAATGCACACATATAAATTTTTTGCATGAAATACAAAATCGAATGAATTAAAGATATCCTCCATGTTGCCAATGTCCCGAATACCGGTAACCACATATAACCAACAGATAAACTTTGCCAGTTATGAAGGTACAAAAGTAGTTCATATAACTTACCTGCATCGTACTTAATATGAAGGGCAATATTGCGTTTAATTCGATCAATTAATTCAAAATATAAACTTATAAAAAAGCTTTGACTACAACTAATTAATGAGGTAAGGATGTTTCTCCTCATTACTCAAGAGCTTTGAAGCGAACTTGCCAGTCATGTCTTGAAACCCGATTGCGTCTTGAAGGTAAAATCCTATTGATTTATTATTATAAAAATGATATTTAAGATATTCTCCATCTGGTATTACTCACGGTAAGGATTTGATGAAGCGACGGAGTAGTTTGACTTTCGAATCGTATTTGTAAAAACTAACATGCAATAAATATTATTATTATAAATATTATTTCATTTCATTCCATGAATTTGAGAGACGACTAATTTAAGAAAACAATTGCAGTAAACGCAGTTTATTAGACGGAATGAAGCAGAAAATCAATTCATACAATTATTGTTAATATTAAAACAATATTTTATTTGAGATGTAGAATACATGCTCTCAGTTTACTTTTGGTGCGTTCAGTAGACTGTGGTGGCAAAATTTCTCCACTGTTCAGAATTTCAGAGGGCACGTTAACTCATCGTTCATTATCATCGAGAACGGTCCATGCCGTGCCACTACGACTAACAAGTTGGCGCCATTATTACTTTACACAATGATATTACTATAAACTGTTTACATTTTATGAGTAAACATTTATACGTTATTTACGTATAAAATGTGGCGTATACCTCGTAATTAAAGTATTTCTTGAATTTATGCATACATATTTAAGAAGCTCTGAAAGAGTACAGAACATTAGTAGAAGCATAAAATGATATACTTAAATTTACAAAATACTGGAATGATGCGATGCTTTTAAATTTAAATTTGATGTATTTTTTCTTTACTAAAGCCAGATACAAATTATTTTAAACATGGAATTCAATTTAAAAAAGGGCAAAGGTTAATTTTCAAATCTTCTTTCGCTGCAAATTATAGGCCATTGACGTAAAAACTCCGGATTATCCTTTTACGTTAATTCCCTTCATCGGTCGTTCATTAAACAAAGTATCGTATTTTTTACCAATGACCTGTCGCAGTGAAATATTCGTATCACACGCCATTGAGTCAGTGACTGATCAGTGCAAATTGATTTCAGCTGATTGCAGTCACGGCACACCTGTAATGTTTGCGGCTTCGGAACGAAACTACCAGTACACGTACACTACAGCTTCGACTCGTGCCTTGCACCACGACCTATTAATTTACGAGATTTATGTTTAATGACGGTAGTTGACAATCGAGCGGTAGCTGACGTCTTGATTAATGGTCATTATTTGTTTTTATTACATTTAAATCCATGAATGGATTGATAAAACACATATGTTTAATAAAAGTTACAGGAGAGACCCCAACGCGTTTAAACGTAGGAGTCCAGATTAGGACTATAAATCCTGTACACCATTAAGTGAGGGCAAGGTCGCCTATGTTCATCTGTACCCATCGGGGCACGAACGACGCATCCACATGTTAATAAACAATAACAACAATAATATTGATAATGTTTTTACAAATACTAGATTATGATTCCAATTATTCAAAAAATATTTTTTGAATTAAATAAACAACTTTTTACATTAGTAACAGTAAACATTGCGTGAGAACGAACCAACGTTACGATAATTCAATATCGCTTGTCCCTTTTGAATTGAAGCCTCATGTTCGAATCCCGATTCGCGATGAGCGCAAATGAAACAAACATTCGTCTGTCGACGAATAACTTCGTTAACGGCGTAATATCTCTGATGAACCTGGAGGGAATACGGAACTGGTTTCAGGGTCGAGTGTTTGCAATGTGTTCAGGGGTACCGAAGAAACAGAACTGCGAGTTTGTTTGAGTTCGGTTAGAAAGAAACGATCTGAGAACTGAAAGAAAACGTCTTATTGTCCAACACCTATCTTACTGAACCATAAGGTTGTTCATAACAACTAACTGTACTTTTTACTCACTAGAAAATTAAACAGGTAATAATGTTCGAGCTCCAAGCTAATCATACTTTACGGATTCACCCACAGAACATCACACGATATTTCCTTTCTTAAAGTGAATAAGACGCGAACATAAGAAATATTTCAATATCGATAAAAGCACGCCCAACTCCCTCGTTCACAATAGACCTTTTAATGCACAAAACGTTCTAGAATTGGAAATGCTGAATGAATTTCATATTTCATACAGATTTGTGATTTAACATTGGAGTTTCAATATTGTTATATATGCTCCGCTTCGGCGTATTAATTTAGCCGTAGACGAAGGGTTTGATATGGAACTATCCTATATAATTGACACTTTTTGGAATTATAAACATATCACAAATTTTTCGTTTGAACTAAATAAACCCTACACAGTGACACGTTTAGTTTTTTTTATTTATCGATCTGGTCGATATGTGGTAATCTCATTGTTTTTTATCTCATACATTTATATCTTTTAAATATTTTATTAAGGTACAACCACGACCATGCACGGCCAAGTCTGATAAATTACTAACTAAAGATTTTCATTTATACTGAACATAACCAAATACAATTTTCACAATATTTTCTCAGAATGATTCCCACTTATATTCTTATTGGAAAACTTTACAAGGGCCCTAGAGTAAGCGAGTCTCTTCCGACCTATCGATATTAACGTGATATATCCCCGATACACCCCATTATTCCCGATAGGATAGGATAGCGTTTACAGCGTCATGTGAACGCTCCCAGCTATTTAGTACTGAGATACCTACTTCCGATGAAAGTACGACTATATAGAATTTATCTTCACAAACATATATGGATACTGGAACTGTACTAAGCAATGAATTGTTTAGTTACATGACATAAATTCCGAACATGGTCACTCTGGACCTAATCCACAGACATTATTAAGTCCTGACGTGAGATGTAGTGAGTAAGAGTAATTATGGGCCACTTTACCAAATTAAAAAGCACAGCTAAAGAGGTCAGTCCTGGCTCCATTATATCACAAGGGTTTTTACCTCATAAGTATAACTACGTGGCATTGGTTTGTAGCATGAATGTGACCGATGGGATAATTTTGTCGACAAGTGAAATTACCTGAGGCTAGAAGCGCACAAAGGCCTTAGTATTGAATAATTCAATAACTACGAAATAGTACATGAGAATACGTGGTCATAGTTCTAAGGGTGATAACACACATATCAACTCGGAAAGGGATCGTCACCGTACCAACTCGAGCCGCGCCGCGGTTCGTGAGTTGTCCCGTGGCGAGGCGATCGTGATACAATTCCGATCAGTGTCAGCAGTCGGGAGTTTCATACAAAGAATATTAGAGTGTTAAGACCCTAACTTTGAGGTCTTGTTATATGTTTCTAACAACTGAGTATTTTTTTATTATTGGTACGTTTGGCGTCGAATAAATACTAAGTTAAAAGATTCCCATGCGGCATAATAGTGTAGCATTCATAGCCCGACAGCTTGTGTTGATCTTTAGCTATAGACCGAAGTAAACAGCGGTAATCGCGAGTAGCGAAATTTCTTCAGCGCTTTTGTACTTCCGAAGGCACATCAAGTTAGTGGTCCCGGTTGGTATCGTCTCCTTAGAAACTCCGCTGAAGGACACGTCTGTTACTGAAATAAAGCCACATTTACATATAAAATGACATTTTTCGACCTCTACAATTCTTGTAAATTAATATTAACTTAATGAAAGACAGCTCGTAACATAATTTAGTCCCATCACTCATTGCCCGCGGCAAATTCTTGGTTATTATTTTTATTGGTTCGTTCGTTCGCGACTTCCACTAATTGAGATGATTAATACGTCCTTTGCGGGTTCCGTACAAATTACGACGAGGGCCCTAATTATAAATAATGAATGGATGGGATGGATGATAACAAATCATTATAAAATTAGAATCTTTCCTTTAGAGAAATTAATATTCGGATAAGATTAGACTTATTTCCTTAAGCGTGAGAACCAATTCCAATAACAATACCATTACCGTTTATTATTCTCAGCAATGCACGGTGTCACCATCGTTGTTTTAGATATGTATGAATAGCGGTGATCACTCACCTCGGGGGTGATTTTGGAAACGGCTGTTACTATAAAATCATCTCTTATCAATTCAAATTCAAAATCATTTAATCAAATGGGTTATTTGTAAATACACTTTCGCACGTAATTTTTTGCTTCTACTACCAGTTCGAAAAGGAGCTTTAACATTGAGGAGAAGAAATGGCGAATGAAATTCCTCAGCCAAACTTTTAAACACATGGTAATTACAAAAGTTTAAACCTGTTCAGAACTTGTTTCGACACTATTATTTCCAGGTATCTGTGTCATTAACATAGTCATACGAACTCCAAGCCCCATAAAAGAACGCTGAACCTTTTGAAGACGATAGGAAGAAGTAACCAAATTATCATCATCACCAATCATCTCCACCTCAATCCCAAAATTATTGCTCCGATAGTAAGAACCACAAACGATTAGTTATTATATATTTAAAGTTTTACCACCTAAACTGTTCTGTGTTTATTGGTCTTTTATTTTAGTTCAGTTTAGTCTTGACTGATTTCAAAGAGTGGAGATTAACTCGACCTAAGGTAGTGGATGTACTCCTGTTAGATGGCGTGTCGACAAATATGACATTTATCTGAAATGCCAAAAATAGAGCTCATTTATACGCCTCGAGAGACGAATATTTTCAGTTGTGAACTAGCGGTGGCTACGCTTGAAACGATTTTGTTAACCGTTGTAAACATCAAGGAGAACTTCCTACACCCGATCGCACTACAAAATAGATATAAGACATTGCATTATGGGCACTTCTACTGAAGTATTCTATTGAAATTGTATCAATTAAAATATTCTATTCCATTTACTCCAAATAATCCACCAAACACATATTTAATTATGCCATTAATTTCCATTACGGAAAACGTAGTGAGACTGAAACAAACTAATCCAGAGTTTGGCTAAAACTTCGAGTCAAAGTGGGTCGAGTTGGAAGAGCCCTGATAATGTCAGCGCTTCAGCAGGAATCTGAAACTTTATGCAAGGAACTTTTAAATCCCCTGTCCGCCCACAAATCGGAGCTATTCAGAACTATCTCGAGTTAGCCTTCAACTATTCTTAGTCGGTGGCAGAACTGAGGCGTAATTTGATTAGTTAAAAGTTCAAGTTGAGGATACGTTTAGGATACTAACAGAGAGCGTGGTGGCACGGGAGCGGGCGGCCATTTATCATCTTTGGAGATCTATTGCTAAACCGCTCCTGATCGGCCCTACTTTAGTCAGTCCTAAAACATCCGAATTCAGGTTACCTGTCTACTAGTTACAGAATTGCTTTAGAAAGAGATGTGTTACAGTTTGCCGAACGTTCATAAGACAATAACGAAAGAGTAAAATACATTCAGTAAATTCATATTCAATCCCAAAAGAAAACTACGAAAGTAAATGTTTGATTTTAATAATATTTGTAACATAAAATTCACCACGGACATTTCTAAAAAATCTTTTTAAACATAAAACATATACGTTAACAGAAATCTTCACAATAGTTTAAAAACAAACTTTGTAGCTACATTACAAGAAAAAAAGAAGAAGACCAAAGTTGGATTGTACAAAGCCTTTTCCACACAGCATCTCTACCGTCATAAGAAATGACTTTTCTTTTAGAGTAATAGTGTAAAGCAGTCTTCTTAAAAGACTACCAATTATCAACGGTTTTTCTAAAAAAATCTGCTAGAGAAGTAAGAAGTAGAGGATAATAACAACGATACCATGAATAGCAACTTGAGTATGAGGCAAAACTTTGACCGTGTTTTAATCCTGATATCTGTTTTTTAAAGCATATATATGGACCTGGGTGGAGATGGAATTCAATTCTATAATAACAACAACAATTTTAAAACTCGAGACACTCGTTGAGCCCAGCAACTTCCGGTCCCAAATAGATTTGATTTTTGTAAGATAATAGCCAATAAATGAGCAGACGAGCCACCTGATGGTAAGTGGTCACCGTCACCCATTTACATCGACAAGACCAAAGGTATCACTGATGCGTTGGCGGCCAGGAAATTAGAAGAAGGTAAGAAAGAAAGTACTGGCTCTCCAAACCCCCAGCCGGAACACGACGAGTTTTTTGGCGGCTGACTCAAGCAGGAGGCTGGTAGCTAGCCAGGTAGGTTTCACGGAAAGATAATAATACATATAATAATATTAATGACTTAATAGTAGTATAGTATAGTATTGACAATAGAATCGCTACGCACAGCCCTACCATCATGCAGGCTGGCTTCTGTCGCCTCTTACGGTACCTTGTTTTGCCAGCATGGAATTGCTCCCCATTCTAGGCCGGCCCAATATGGCTAAAGATTGATTTACTGATAAATTGATAAGAGAAAACTAGATTGATTCTTAACTTTGTTTTTGTACTCATTATAATAGTATTTGAAAATGGTATATCTACTCCTTGCTGAGGCATTGAAATTTCCAGTATCAGTATATTTTACCACGTTCACAATCCCAGAACAAAATTTTCAAATTCCTCTATGACCAACCAAATTTCGTGATAAATTTATAGAAATGACCTTGGATATGACCAACATATGAAAACAATCATTAATCTATCACATAAATATTGGCTCTGTCTGGAAATGTCTCTCTCCCTCTATCTGGACCTTTAGCAGGAGGTACACTAACAACTACCGTCCGGTGATGCCAATTATATGCATGCAATGTGACAATCCACATTGAGTAATTCCAGACTATCCAGACTTTGCATTCAGTCCCCAATTTACGGCTCTTCCACTACTTGAAACGCGTCAAGCAAAATTTTATACGTGATTAAGTAGTTTACCACACGTGTACATAAAAAATATTCTGAGGACATCACTCTGGGTTTGAAATTAATGCGTCTTATAGCAGACCACACTCGCTGTACACTCCACCAGCGCTTTCAGTGCGCTCTCCTGTTTCATTGAAAACCTAACCCACGTCCAATACGTGATGTGAAGGCTAAGTGCTTAATATATTGTACGATTCACAACAATAGTTCGAAATATATTTTTGTTATTTAAGGGTTTCCTAGCATCTCTTCATGTATAAGATATATATTATGCTGCCAAATGTAAGCCATTTGTTATTAACAAATAACAGCAATGAATAAGGCAGTAGCGATTAGAAGGAAAGAATAAAAAAATCAACATGTATTCAGAAATTAAAATAAGGTGCAGCAATAAAAAGTGATCGCTACGTAATACATTAAGGAACTTATCATTTAACATTCCAAACGCCTTCAATTGTTAGGAGTAAAAGTAACGTAGAGCCTTAACGCTTGGACGGTTAATTGAGTCCAAGGCTCAAGTAGTTGCGAAATAACGAAGTGCCCTAGAGGATTTCACTCCGAAACAACTTACATAAAACAAAAGTAAACAATTTGGCCGTATTGAGGTGGCCTAGAATACCACGCCGGCAGAACAGGGTGTCGTAAGAGGCGACAGAAGCCAGCCTGCTTGGTGGAAGGGCTTTGCGTAAATATTATATTATCAGTATTATTATTGAGTCGTTAATATTATTATTGGTATTATTATCTTTTCGTGAAGCCTGCCTGGCTAGCTACCACCCTC
>DWPT01008006.1:0-10457 GCA_018251895.1 Agathymus mariae mariae
AATATTAAAAATTAATAAAAGAACATAACTGATTAAGATTTTAATTAAGTGCTTTTTTTGAAGTTTTAAAAAAATTTAAAAGTCAATAAGTTCCAATTAAGTGGGAGATCCGATTAAACTAATTGCATCATGACAATGATATTGCTGAGTGATAGCCATGATTACTCGTTAAATACCAAGCGCCATGCCAACTAGTCACCGGCAGAACATGTAGACATTTAAATCCACGAATTTGAATACCATGCAACATTCCAAAATTAAGGACGACACTGAAATCGGCAACTACATTGTCACGAAGCATTGCGAGAACGCCGAGATTATATATTTTGACAGCTTTAATGATGAGCCCGAACATATTACACAATATTAATATACCAACAAAACAATAAAGTAAGTATTAAAATAATCTAGAAATCATATAAACTATAAATAACCTGCTACTCATTTTGTGAAGCTTCGAGTCAAGACCCGATATTATTTTATCAATAATCCTGGAGACGGCAATAATCTTAGAAAGACTTATCTACAATGAATTATAGTTAGTACTCGTATCGCAAATAGTGAATATTAAAATCAATCATCTCTAGTTGTACAGCTGCGGTCACAGACTCATCACTAAAGCATTATACAAGTACCAGATTATTAATTTACTTACGGACGCAGGTTGGGAGCTCCTTAGGAGCCCATGCTCCATCGGCCTGGCAATAGCGTTCGGCTTTGCCCACCAACTCGAAGCCCTGACCGCATTGAACTACCGCTCGGCAGCCGAAGGTGTGACAGTCGGCTGTCACCCAACCATGGGGGACGTCACCAGGCTCGCCGCAAGAACGGGCTAGGATACAAATAACATACATGAGACTTCAAGAATGAGAAGAGGATGCAGAGAAAACAATCTGAGTTTAAGTTCTTGGAAGATTGTTTTTTTAAAGATACTGTATCACTAGCAGTCACCTCCAACTAACAGCCGCGCCCGTAGTTACTCACTCTGTCGATATCCTATGACTTATAAAAATGGTCAGAACAAAATCTCCGTATTTAACATACGTTTATTTTGTGTTAGTAAATTTATTTATTTATAAAAGTAAACAACACGCTACCGAAGTATCGTTGATAGTTTCTTGAAGAATATACCTTCATCTGCTCCCGTTTAGTGTACGGTTTCTAAATTAAAAGGAGTTATCAAAACAGCTAGAAATTACTGCAATAAAATTAAAACTAACTCAATTTAATAATAACATTGCATTTAACTATTACGATTTGATATAATATAATGATGATTGTTATGGTAGAAGGGAGAAACCAATGATGATTATCGTCATCATTACAGAAAAACATTTCTTGCATCTCTCACCATTGATTTGTAAACTGTGAAATACCAGTTATTTTCAGTTGTAAATATGGGTCATTATTTGAAATATTTTTGTAAAAGATAGCATGAATAAGTTATTAAGGCGTAAAATTAAGTTATTCTCTTTGTCTGTCTGTTCGAGCAATATTTTATCTTTCGTCTGAAGTTAAGGAAATTATTATTGGCGTAACATAAAGCCGACTTTTTGGGGACGGCCCACTTATACTTAATGAGACTGGTAATGGATACCATAAAAAGTTCCCTTCCACAGCTTTGCTCTCCATTTAGATGAACTGGCCGATAAGTAAGGCTAGTATAAAAAAATTGGTACGATCTTCTTCACAGTGTGGAGCTTTAAGAAGATTTAAGACATCGGGTATCAAATTATACTCGAAGACTTCAGTTGAGATTAGAAGGGCATTGATCAGGTTCGAAATTGACTTTGACATTTCCCTTTTCCTAGATCAAAATTTAAAATAAAATATTATATACAATATTTTCAGGTTTCCTTATATTTTTCCTTTACCGAAGTGCATGACAATTAATTTCTTAGCTAATTTACCTTATCAATAACTAAGTAATATTAGTAATCCCTTAGAACAGTGTTTACTAACTTCCACCCCCCTCCCTCGATAACTCCATACCTACTCCTAAAATGTGTCTCGTTTTTCTTAAGTTATTAGTTATAAGGTTCATTTTAAACTACATATTGAAGACATAATACATTACAATAATGTTTATATAAGTTAACTGTTTTAACATCTCGCTATTTCCACCAGTACCAATATACTTTTCACGCACCCCCCAAGGGTACGCGTACCACAGGTTTGGATTCGCTGCATTACAAGATCTAAATTTAAATCCTGCGCGCACCTCTTAAATTGTTGAGGTTATGAACAATGAGACATGTCATGATCATATCATATCCAGGTTCTCTGGCAAGTACTTACGTTCGCAATTGATATCCGGTCCGTACCAGGAGGCCTGGCCGTCGATGGCCAAACACTTGGCTCGGGGAAACCCGTTGGTAGTATAGCCGGTATGACAGTTGTATTGCACCGTGGCGTCCAGGTCGAAAGTGGCTTGTTCAGGCAGCGCTGAGTGACGGGCGTGCTCGATAGTGGGCGGCTGGAGGCAATATACTGAAAAGATAATTTTTAGAATGAAATATATCGTATAAGTTAACCGCAATTTCAAATTAGAACTAATTTCACTTCCAGTCGAGCTGAAAATCACAGCAATCTTTAGTACGTTTTATATTTTTTAAATATTGCTTGTCTTAATTCTTTACATGTCATGAGATTGGGCTTTGAATAGTTAAATTTTGTTGTTTTTGAATGCTATTAATTTGGAAAGGCTCATGTTCATACGAACGTAAGCGGGCAAAGGACTATACGATGGGAAGGATACATGTTGTCCCATGGGCAGCTGCGGACGTTGTCTCCTGTAATTATCAGGGTGCGAAATCAAAGAGCTGGGGAGGCTTTGACTCACTAATATATAGAGTCTTTACACTACAAAATATTTTATTTGGTGGCCACGTCACTATTTCATCTCTTAATGAATCCATTGCCTTGATTTCTAGTTATCATAGTTTATCACAAACACACTCCCATCCCAAGAACACATGTTTATTTTTGTCCCGACATGTGCTCCACAATTGTTTGATCAAGTCGAATGGGACTCTTGATCATCACCATATGATGAGATCGTCGCAACGGTAGGCAATGGTGTGACATTTTTTTAGCAAATAGACCGTTAGAAAAGAACTAAGTGTTGTAGTAGGGTGCAGATATGAAGATTACTTACTGTTTTCTTTACAAGCCGGTGGTACTCCAGCCCACTTGCCATCCGCCTGGCAGCTGCTGCTCTGCAGACCCACTACGTGGTACCCTTGAGGGCAGGAGTAGACGGCTCTGTATCAATTATTTATAAAGTGAACAAAAAATTCAACATTCTGATATAGATTTGTAGAAAACATCTTTATATATTGTTTAATAAGATTAAATGTTGTTCTCATTGATTATTATCAGATAAGCCTACCCAGTTCTAAGCCTGGCCAAGATCTTCAGTCTTCAGAGGCTTCGAACGATCGTCTGATCAGCACAATATTCCGGCTCATCCGAATATAATCAGTGAAGTTTTGTCGTGTTTAATATATGTAAAGACGTTAAATTTAATACTAAAACTGTATTCTTTATTTACTTTGTGTAAATAAATAACAAAATATGGAAACGCCCATATATATATATATGATCCAATTAAGATGTGATATATTTGTTATTCTAATTCCCTGCCATAAATATGAAGGCATTAATTTTGTTTACGCACGTACCATCTGTGCGGTGATTTAAGATACAGTAGTTGGAAAATTTCTCTCATCGAATCTACTCAGAGGTTCTTAACTTCTGTAGTTAATTTGGTGGATTAATCCTTTACCTCCTCGTACTTTTAACCGGTTTTTTGTGTGTACCACGACACAAATACATTATACACAGTTTTACATCGCAGAAAAATATGATATACTGGTACAACCACCATGAATGACTCGGGATAATGTTTAGCAGTCGATGCAGGTTTTGGAAATCACTAAATTTTCAATAAGATTTTCGCAGTGATGACTTACTTATCCCCGAAAAGTCTTCCGGTAAGAGTGACCGTCCCGATCTCCGGCTGCTTCACCTCAGGACACTCGCGGTCTGGTAAAATGTTAGAAAGATTATTTTAAATTGTGAAATTGTAGGGAACTCAAGAAAAATATGTAAAATAACTTAAGTTGAAAATATATAAAAAATCTGTAGAAAACGTACACGGAGCACACTTTGCCTCCAGCACTCATAGCGCAAACAGTTGTCTGTCATTTTAGATGTCTATTTGAAGCCCAAGTGTAACTAATTATTATTAATTAATACCCTGACTGGAATCTAATAACACTTTATTTTAAATTTAGTTTGTATTTATATTTAGTTCTAGCGGATTTTCAATTACAAAAGTAAAGTCCGACACAGCACACAGGCGACGAATGGCATTGATCCTTCTCGATCGTCGTTTGTTGTTCTGTTGTTGTTCGAGACTTCCCACACGGCGCGCGATCCCTGCGGGGGCGTCGGTTGATGTGTGGGAAATTCGCAACTCTAGGGAACCCTCAACGTCTGGGCGTTATACTCAAGGGGTCAACTGGCTTTTAGTGTTGTAAGCCTGATTGTAATCTGTTGTAATCTGTTGAGCGGGGAGGAGGAGAAGCAAATGTGTCAGTGATATAGTTATTATAAATTGTTAAGACCTACATGTCCTATCATGAACAGAAATGATCAAATTAATATTCAATACGAAATCCAAAAATTGTTAATCCATTATTACTTCAATCGAAGCGTTTGTTTAATTAAGCGCGTCGAGTTTAATTTGTAATTCAAATCACTTGAAACTTAATTGCTTTGAATAATATAGCTGATAGGGCGGGTGTGTCAAACTTGTGTGAAAAAATATCGATTGTACAAAGATGATGAAAGCTAAACAGGCAGGTAAAGAATTTGCTGGCATGCCCAAGTATTGACGAGATTAAGCTCGGTGTTATAAATCTCCATAATATTCAACGTGACTGAATGCCCCGACCGTCGGTCAGCCTTAGGAGGTCGGCATGACCTTGTACCTTACACTTGAATACCCTGTCCATCGCTATGACGTCGAATCGACTTTAAAATAACTTCTCATTGCTTAGAAATTATACTATTATTGTATTGAAATTATAACATATTGTTATCATTGTAATTTTTATTTTAGTGTTAGTTAAATTGACTCCATTTTATTATATTTAAGTTAATTCATCCTAAATTATTATTGTTAGTCTTAAATGGTTTTGTAATTTTAATTTCAAACTTTAAGCTGTATCTTTGAGTATGATGTGGTTACCTGTAATTGTAAGAACAGTTAAGAAGCATCAACAAAGCCACAGTTTATTCTAGAATTAAACACTGTATCTTATGTTAATGATCCAATAAATAAATAAATATAATAAAAATTATATTATTATACATTTCATAAATTTCAGATCTGGATGATTTATCTTGCTGCCTTGTTTATCTGTTTGAAAAAATACTCTTTGTGAATAAGTACACCTCCAACGAATTTTGGTCGAGTATATAAGTGATACTTTCAATTCATTCGAACCACTTAACATAGCTCTCTAGATAAAATATATGTTTTAACTAACATAACCATTAATTATCATAATCTATAACTTGTCAAATTGATGGATTGGGATCTCATCTCAATGCGAGGGGTGACCACGTATACCCGGTCTAGATGGACAGAATTCACACACTTGAAAACAATTTAGAAAACTCTTAAGTATGCAGATTTAATGACGATGTCTGTCTTCACCGTAGTAAAATATTAGTTTACTTCAGCTGCGAAGTGTCTACAATTTTTCAAAAACAATTAGCGCATGCCGGCTTCGAAAACCACTATTGGAGACTCACTTTAAAACCCTTTCAGTTCACTGGTTTCTGTGGTTATTTTGTTTAAGTATATTCGATCCTGTTGGCTGAATGTAAGTAACTGTTCGCCTGTTATAGAGTCAACGTAAAATAATGTTTAAAAACCTTCACAGATCTTTTTATACTCTGTGGTTCGCCCTTTCCGTTTTTTCTGTTCTCGCGCTGCATGTCTTCTGTATTAAGTAATTACCTTTATAATAAAATACTAAGTTATTATTGCACAAATCGGTTGTTTCATTCTCTACAGATCCAAGCTTAAACGTTAAGAAAAAAATCGGAGAAGCTAAAAGAAAACATATAAAATGTATATGGAATTAAATCAATGAAGCTCCAATTCTTATTCAAAAGATTTCCGCATCGGTGAAGTATTTATTGACACAAAACGATATTTTTCCTTCTCGTTTTACGTAACGTTCGAACGCTAGCGTATCCAATTCGAAAGTCAACACGCTTGTCCTATAAAAAGGAAATTCGCATTACAGACAAAACAAAAGCCTGTCAGTTAGATTAAATTTGTTGTCGGAAATTTTTAATTAAAAACACGTTACGACGGATACCGACGGACGGATTAATTAACGAGACAAAAGTGTCATTAACTACCGAAGGCGGACACAATTCGCATAATTTCAGCTGAACGTTCAGTTTGGGAGGGGTTTGAAGTCCAGTCATGGCAAACTACCAGACGAGCCGTCACTACACATGGAAATAATGATGTTATCAGCGTGCTACCGACCGAGAAGGAAGTGCAAAACCGCCTCATGCTTCTCAGTGTCGGAAAATATGGAAGCAGATTAAAACACATCATTGTTAACTTGGAATAACGTCGAGTACCGTCTGAGTTAATCTCAGTCATGCAAGTGTGTGAATAATTATTTTATTAATTATTATTTTAATACAACGCTCTTTATATCAGTGTTTTATAATCGATAGTTAGTTATTTATTTTGTGTCTCAAAGACCATAGAGGTGGCACTTGGCAGATACCGCCTCAGGTCACTTCCTCTTAACTACTGCTCCAGTCTCCGATTTTAATGAGAATTCCATTCAGAGAATGGCCAGTAATTTAGTGAGGTCTCTTGGCAAATATCCATATAAGGATGTCCACTTAACATGTGAACGCGAGGTACCTACAGTGACCTTGGAATGAGGGACTATTAATTGCCTATTTATGTTTGATAAAGTCGGGTTCCAGATAATGAACATTTCGTAAATGAATACAAAATTCGGGAACGTCAGAAGGACCCGACGTAATTTATTGATTTGTCGATGATGGATAGCCTCGCAAGCGGGTGGACAGTCGGATAATTCGAGCAGAGTCACGTGGAACCGTTACAAATATCAATTACCAATTTGGCACTTGAAAGACACTTTGAAAGGCACTTGTCTCCAGCGCGGTTGGAGTACAAGTGAGGCCTGACATAGCGCCTGTACCTTACCTAAGCTCCTTTGTAGCACCAGCCGCAGTGCTGGTTGATAGCGACGTCACGTGACGCGTTCCGGTTAGCAACTGTATTCATGACTGCTTTGGGCATATATTTTATGAAGTTTTCAAATTTCGTCGACGCTAACAAAATGTCACTCTATTGACGTTATGAAAAATTCAGCTCGATAATTCCCTTTTCGTCGAACTGACTGACTGAATTTAAACATATGGTAAATAAATTATAAGCGCACTTCTCACTTTCTTCATTAGTAAATTGGACTCGTGCAAAGCAGGGTGGGTCGCTTTTTTAATAATAATAAATAAGTAAATAAAGAAAAAGAATCTAATAAAGCTAAAATTTTTTTTAGAACAAGTTTTATGAACGAGCATAACTGAATCTTTAATTTACAAGGAAATTCTGAATCCGTACTATAGACTCGAAACTTTCTCGTGGTAGGTAAAACAACCTAACTTACTACGTTCGAAATCGATCAGTTTAAATTACCCTCTTCGAATACGCCAAGACTAGTTAGGTATCATTTGTTTTTGATGGCCATTTCTTGTAACTTATCTATCTCTCACAGCTAGTTAAAATAATATACCACAGTGGCAGCACCTATATTTTTAAATTTCAATAAAGATAAATATCAATAATATTCTCGCAAGAGCTTCACCTACAGCCCCGAGGAACTATCGCTTACCAAAGAAAAGTGGGTCTATCCAGCGAGATAACTGCCAGAAACTTTATGAGCTTATTAAACAACATCTTAGGTGGATTTTCTTTGTTTTTATTGCAATGAATGATTATATTTCTATTTTTGAGAACTGTAGAAGCCGACATATACAATGGGGTTAAGATTATATTTATTGATACGAGAATATTACTCTAATATTCAATGTACAAATTTTCTCCTGACAATTTTTTATTATTACTTATTATAGAAATAATACCGTATTCAGTCAATGAACTTCTGTTACCATTTATTTATTGATAAACCTCATCATAGCTACTTAGTTAACAAAAAAAAAATTATAACAAAATAAACCGACTTCAATTTAAAGAAGGTGAACTCCTTAATTCAATCTCCTATTTTTCACTCTAAGGGGTGGTCATTTTTCTTCAAATTTAAGTGGGACGGAACGGGAAGTGACCCTTAAAGAAGGGACTGTCCAAATCGTTAAATAAATGACGGAGTTCCGAGATAACAAACATTAAAACAAACAAACATAATATAATTGACAACCTTCTCGTTGTTTGATATCCCTTGTCTCTTTTATACATACTGACTGCGATCGTTAATATACTGCAACGTCGCCAGGTTGAAACCCTGGACGGGACAAAAAGGTACACCTATTACGTATTCCCAACGAGTCTGCAGTATCTGAGTTGAGACATAACTTTACAGAACCTTTATCTGTCAATGCCGGATTCAATTCAGTTCGACCCTTTGGGTCTAATATAGAGGTTTTAGGAATGAAGCCGTCCCAATATATAAACTATCCATTTATATATACGTATATATTTATATATATATATCCACTGGCAGCAAGTAAGTAAACTATAAAGCGGGCTGTTTGCGTCGGGTAGCTGTTTTAACAGATTAAATTAATAATAATAAAAATTTTCCTTACTTGTTTTTTTATTATTTGTTTTCACTGAGCCATACCTTCTTTTAAATATTCAAAACAATTCAAACCACCACAAATCTATTTTCCTCACTTCACTCCTATGATATCTGAATTGCCCAAAATTCATCTATACATTAATAAAATTTTAACTGGTCGCTTTATGTACATAAGGGATATACAAGAAAAACTATTATTGGGTAATTTTATTAACAAAATAGAACCCAAAACAATAGTTGTCACAATTTGTGCCTGTTTGTCTGTGCGTTTGAGCGCGCTAATCTCAGAAACGGCTTAAGCTATCACGTTCTGGTTCTCACTAAGGTACTGGAGTAAGTATCACTTTTTAAAATTCGTTTCATTTCAATTACATAAATAAAAATGTTATGATTATTATATTTATAATTCACCGAACGTAGAAAAATCCTAAAACAATGCAGGTGCTATTTCAAAGCATAAGGCTTACTTGTTCTGAAGCAAAGGGGGGCGGTTTATTAGTTAACAATATTTATCTAGGCTATAGGGAAAATCAAAGTTTTTACAGTGAGTACACTCGACATAAGTATATTTGAAAAAAATTCAATTTATTAACATAAATTACCAATGTAATCCAAATGGTAATTGTACAATTGTACTGTTTGTATGGATGGCATTTCATTCGCCTTGTTAGCTACTAGCCCTCAGTGAGCTAGCAACTTGTTTGTTTGTTTGTCGGCTTTTAAAAGAAATTTCAATGGGGAGCTTCACCACATGTACTGCGGACTTCTGCATTAGAACTATCTTTTTCTGCAGGCGAATACGCGAGTCCTGTTTGGTGTCGTTCTTGTCATGTAAAGTTAGTGGATACGGCTCTAAATGAAACTTGCCGGATTGTAACTGGCTGTCTCCAACCGACTCCGGTAAATATGCTGTATCCACTAGCAGGTATAGCACCCCCAGGTGTCCGTAGGGAAGTGGTTTGACATGATTTACCATGGTCAGTATGGAAATCTCTAAACCGGCTTCGCACTTAAACCGGCCGAAGCAAGGAAAACATGGCCAGGTGGGGGTATTTATACAATACTGTTGTGAGCTGTTCATGCGGTGCGGTGCAGATAATGGCTTGTTTAATATCATGCCCTGCGTGTCCTGACACCTGCACGCGGGAAGACCTTATGGCAGCTACAAGCAATGCTGTTAATGTTGCTACATTTTGGGCTGCGGCGCTTTAGTGTCTGCCATCGACACGCTACGAAGAAGAAGAAAGAAAAACCATGTTATTAAATACTCTTAAGTAATTGCATTCCTTGCAGTGTAACTCAACTGTAAATTAACATGTCATATGGTATTAACACGATCTCCGTTCACACAGGGGTTTACAAATTTTACTTGGAGAGGGTATACGGGCTGGCGTAACTAATATTACCTGATAGTTTAGCACATCGGTCCTAAGTATTGATCAATGCAAGAACAGATCAAGGGCTCATTCGTTGACATGTCACTGAAATATTCATACTGCGTACTTTTATTGATAACAGTGCAATAGACAACCAAAATCCAGTTTTAAATCTCTAAGCCGGCACAGG
>DWPT01008007.1:0-10457 GCA_018251895.1 Agathymus mariae mariae
GTATAGTCGTGTGCTTCAATATTATGTTGGAATCATTTTCGCTCCAGATTGAGCTTAACTAAAATATAAAATATATATTAACAAGATAAATTATTAAATAATTAATACTAAATAATCAACAATAATTTTTAAGTATCTATTTACCATAACATATACCTACTGATTATTTTTAATATGTATGAGTAGTTGATAATTTAGATACATCAATATAGAGGGAGATAAAATCAAGGTTCTCCCGTTCTGCCTGAAGAAGTCAGGAATCACTAAGTCATTTGCAGCTTAGAAAAATGAAAAGACTATTATCCTTACAGAAATTCCTGAATATAGATCAACTGAAAATTGTATTATTAGCATCTTATAAGTAATAATGAAACGTAGTTCGTTTAGTAATATTGTAGTAGTAGTATCTTATAGAAATCATCTAGGAATTTTCAATTAGCGTTCTCTATGTCATCTCTAATTAGATACCATAGTCATGTTTTTGTCAGTCTGTTAAGAATTGGGAAAGGTTCCAACTGTTTCCATACGGATGTTGAATTGAAAACATTTCATGCCAAGTATTCCAAGTGCTTTTATAGTGGAATTTCATTTGTTCAAACATAGTAGGTATTTGAAAATTTTACAAAGACAGGATTAAAGATAACGGCTAATATGAAGTTAATACTACTTGCATTAGAGATTTAATAATTACATCACCTTATTTAATTTGGTTGTTGAACTATTTATATCAATTGTTTTGCAATTTATCGACAAATTTGCACTTCTGACTTTGGTTCTTATGCCATTTTTGTGTTGAGATAAACAATAGAAAAAAAACAAACAGACGGGTCAATTTAAGCTTAATATTCACCGGCACCCAAAGACTCGTTGCTAACCAAGAAACCATTTGTTCATGGATTACAGATAATACAAAACACGGGACCGCTTACTGCAAATTTAATACTTGAGGACGTCTGCCTGCCTGCGTTTCATTTTAGATAACTAGCTCGATAATTTATTGAATACGTACTAAAGATTTCTGTACAATTTTCTCAGCGATAGAACCATCAAAACACCACAACCAGCGTCATAAACAACCGCGATATGGCACCTCGTCTCCGCACAATCCCTGATTACCGATTCGATCGCTGGCACGACATCAAAATGCTAATCATCAGAACTCGGATAAACTACATTACGTTGGATGCTCAGATGTTCAGTTTTACAGCTCGAACAATCCGCGCCCGGGGAGCAAGAGAGCAAACTTTTAATTGGCGTGCCATTAGGACGGGCGGGAAGCACTAAGCGATTTGTGGTGTACCGGCCTGCTCTCCCGAGCTTTTAATTTCTATCTCACCTCGCGGGGGATGCGTTGATTATGTATTCTAGATTTAAATTACGGATGACGTACCCAACTATGTTTTGTTATGTCGCCATAATCGTAAGATCAAACAAAGTTGTACAATAATAATTCGTTTTACACTATAGGTAATAATAATTTAAGCCTTATCTTCCATCCCGTATCTCTTCAGGAAACATGATTCTTTCGTCTACAAATATTATACTACTTTGTAACAATATTACTTTTTTATATCAGTTTTTTTTTATTGCACGTTTACGCCATTTTATTTCCATAAGGATCGATTTTCTTTAATCTATGGAGTTGAAAGAATGTATTTATTTATATCAATATATACTTAAAGCACGCTATTTTTAACTGTAAAATGTGCGAATGTGGGTGAAATAGATGTATGTATTGTAACCAATTCCGTTAAAATACGTTTACGTTTCAGGGTATAAAATATGTATATCCCAAATATTACATATTTCTTGACTCAATACAATTGAGAAATAGTATCATCTACAGTTAAATTTATCACTATTTCATCTATATAGCTTTTAACCATAACAAATCATATATTACAGAAGTAAAATAAAGCCGTTTGTAAAAGTTATGATAATTCTACCAAGAAGAAAATTTTAAAACAATAAATTATTTTTGGAAATAAATTGATATATTAATACATTGTTATTACATGTATTTTTTTTAATGTGTAGTTGATTTAATTCATTCAATTTAATTCGAATACTATAAATCTTTGGTTAACTAGTTTAAAAACTGGTTAAATTAAATTATCAATTATTCTTTGAGGCAACGAAACGGTGGCCGGCTATTGATCACTGGCGCCTGTGGACATTTGTATCATTCAAAGTATCACCGACATGTTGCCCATCAAGAAGAAAGCAGCCCGCTAATTTGCAGAATATTAAACTTTTAACAACAGAGAACAGCGAACGGTTTCCAAGAACGCCCTGTCACTATCATGTAAGTCTTGTTACATAATGAAGAGAAACTAAAACCAATATTTTTTCGTCAGCAGTTGAAAGATGAAGTAGGTTGTTTAAAAAATGTGTTATTCTTTTTAAAGCCCGTGTACAATGATTCGATTTAAGTTTCAAAATTAGTCAATTACCGCTCACGTTGAAAACTAACGTTTTTCTAAGCACAACAACGAAGTCAGTGGAAACAGCATGTCTTCACTTAACGACAGCTCGTTACCGCCACAGATCTCCGACATTACTACGTATTAAAACTCTAAAACTTGACTCGGCTTGCCATTTGGCTGGAACAAAAACTTTCTTACATCACGGCTATTAAAATTCAAGTTTGAAATGGCACTGAAGTCATGATAATATTCAACTTGCAAGGCCGATAGCAAAAACTGTTTAGCAATACATCAATTTGATGGTTTTAGCTTGTACTGGAATGATAATATTTGGTTTAATAATAATATATATGTATCCATCGACTGTTTAAATAACATTAGAATAATCATATTGCTATGTAAACAAAAGGTAGAATATTATTTGTGCAGTTATACGACAGTGTTAACACAAAACAGATTAAATAATATATATGACAATCAAAATGTAATCAAAGTTTTTGAATTAAATAATTAGCTTAAATTATTTTTAATTTAAAATACTACAAATATCTGATTTGCTCATGTTATTGCAAATACATAGTTTGTCATAAAAATGAAAAAATTAAGGAAAAATTTGAAATCCTTCATTTTTATCATGTAACATGTTAGGTATATGTATGTATATTTATTTTTTATTTTCATTTGGAAAATTTCCTTACGCTTGTTAATATTAAATTTTCACTCGTCGAGTGGCGCTTTTCGAAGATTTTCACATGCAACCCTTAGCTACGAAGGGATGTTTGGAGTACCCCGGGTATTGAACAGATGGCGCTATGGTATGCAGTACCATTTACCTCACTTCACATTTTATAGATGGCGTTAGTAGTTAGTGTGTACGGTGTTAATGTAATTGTATGTCTCAACGATTGCATTAACAATGAGTATTGAGTGGAAAAATTTGTTTGGAAATTTAACATGGCTTAAAATTCGATTGGAATCATTAAATACGTACGTTAGTATTTAATTTACATGCACATATACGATACAAAAATTAGGTTATGAACCTCAAGCCTCAAGACTTTTTTAATGCAGTATCTTTATGTTACCAGTAATATGATAGGAGAGGCTGCGATTATAGTACAACATACAATAAAATATACATGTTATAAAAAAAAATTAATAACACAAAGTTATAAAAAATTAAATGAATGCTCATATATAACTTTACTAATTCCTCAGTAAAATATATATCTTAAAAGTTGATGTTTTCCTGAACCAATACCCGTTACAGGAGGAGGAATTAAAAATCGTTTCTATTCGTAAGCTCGTCGTTTCAGCGCGTGAACACCGGCTGCGGCAGATTAGACACGCTAGCCGGAACAATTTTTTAATATCCCCAAACAAGGAAGGCGAAACCCTCACACGATTGAATCACATGGATATGACTTCGGAATCTTCAAGAGAGAAATGCGAAGGGAGTAGTTATTAATGTCAAGGAGTAACTCAAAAAGTATAATGATTTCGTTTTTTGAGACTTACAAGTATTATTTACTAATTGTTTTTTATTTAAATATTTGTGTATTGTCTCTATAAATAAGAATCTAAAGAAATGTGGATCATTACGTAAAATTATATAACATTTTTTATTAATGTTACACTTGTGCTAATTATAGTGAAACCTACCACAACTCCCGTGACAAGCATCTGATGCAAAATAGGGAGGCCTGTAAATTTAATTTATTTAATATTTGTAGCCTTTTAATAAGGAACAGAAACTAAATTCTAAATTAAATTATTCACGAGTAAAAGTGAAGTTGTATATAAAATTTACGTATTACGTATTTAGAAATTCATGCTCAGTTATTACAAGAAAACACAAACCCGTCCTATCTTGAAATTGTAATCTCAACGATATAGTTAACATCTCCGTCACAACATCGGTCAGTACGTACTTCGTGCTTTTTAACGTACAGGTCTAGTTTTGTAAAAAAATATAATTTTCGACCAATCCCTATTATCTTAACGTCTATGGGATATTAACAGTGCGGGAGCGAGTTTGACAGGCAGACAGGCACAATTCGTGTCGCGGCCGGAATTACCATACTCACTCGACGCTAGCACTTGTCGTGCGGCTAATAATGTACTGTGAGAGAAGAGAAATACAAAGATGTTTTGACTTCACACTCTACTTGCAATAAGCAAATAGTACAGTATAACAGATGTATATAAAATCTCAAGGGTGATCTCAGGTCGAGACAGATAATTGTGTGTCAGATTCAGAGCAGTGTCATGTAATAAATAAATGAATAGATTAACAATTGTCTTTGTTAATAGCACACATGCACAGTTTCGTGCATGTTCATTGCTCCTAGGCATAATAGGCGAATTTAATGTAGGAATGTGAATGTGTGAACGATTATTATTATATTTTAAACGGAATACATAGCAATTGATTAAACATCGAACAAATTTGCTTCAAACTATCTCCTACTTCGGATTGATGATATTAGTAACCACTGACCACTGATCTCTACAATAACAAAAACTGACAGTTCACTAAGTGAGCATGTGATGCAGCACCCTTAGATGACATCCTGAATTAAGTATATTTTTGCCTAGTAATTTCGCGTTGTTCCAACATCAATAATAGTTGTATGGAGATCTCTCTACTACACATATTTAATGCGATCAAAGCCCAATTGGTGCTAATGAAATAAACCCAAACACACACGACAAATACAAATGAAGCATTTAATCTCAGTCTCTCAGCAGGAGGCGCTATACATCTATGACTGGTCGTTTTAAGAGTAGTTCTATTTAAGGTTAGTTACGGGTATTCCACAGGTCGTAGTGGTCACCGAACACCGGTGTTTTTTTTTTTTCAATAAAATAATAATGGTTGAACATCTAAACATAAAAAAGTACGACAAGTTTACTCTGAGTTTTGTCACGTCATCGTCATTGATACCCCTATCTTCTCACTGCTGGGTTCGGAGCTCCTCTCGCAATGAGAAAGGTCCAGGTCTGCCGCGCTGGCCAAGTGCTGGTTGGCAGACTTCACACACCTTTGAGAACATTATGCAGGTTCTCATGACATTTTCCTTCTCCGAAGCAAGTGATAATTAATAGGTGCGTAATTTGAAAAAATAGAGGTGCGTGCAAGAAACCTATGTTCAAACCACCAGGCTATCACTGCTATCTATACCAGGCTATTACTGCTATGTATATGAATATTGATTGGTCCATTAATCTTACATTCATATCAATTTATACTTTTTTTTGGGCATTGACACGACAGAAACAGTGCCTCTCATGGAGCGTCAATGGACCTGCTGCCCCAAGTCTTTTATAATAAACTAGCCGTCGGTCCAGACTGCGTTCGGGTCGAACGATTAATTGTACTTATACTTTGATGGCATGATTTGTAGCCTATATCCATCGGGAATAATGTACCTTTGACATGGTTAAAGTATTTTTCAAATAGGTGACATGGTTCCGGAGATTACCTTCCGCATATAGGTGGAAAAAAAATGATCAAAAACTTTCCATATAATTTTATTAAAATTTTTCATAACATTCCTGTGGTGTACAATGTGAAAACTTTTTGCTTGGATTGCTGATAATTTCTTAGAAAATTCAAAATAATTACAATGGTCGGACATAATGTTGTGCAGTGCGGTTTTTTTTGTTAGTCAACTTGGCGGCTTGTGTAAAGCAAATAAAAGTTAATAACAATAGTACAATAAATAGAACATATTATTTAATATATACATGCATATACGTATAACTACTAATATATAATATTAACAATTATCAGTGACGATTTATCGAGAGGTGATGTAAAATAATGTTCAAGAACTTTAAAATGATGCCTTTCTGATCGTCTTTATAGGGATATGAACGAATATTGATAAAAGTCAATATGCAATATCTCTAATATTGGGACACACAGATACAATATACACATATGTATATATTTTTAATCAACAAATTGAGTTGTATTACGTCTTTTTAGACGTTTGCGTATATATTATGTATATGTTATTTTTTCTAAGCGTTATAACAATATGCAGGTGTATAAAATAAAAACAAAAATCTAGAAAATAGATCGAGACTAGTATTGTAAGGTATTGCTCTTATTATAAGGACAGATCCCTTTAAGTTCATAGAAGACCTTAGTACTCTCTCATGAATTTCACATATGTATTTAAACTAAAAAAACGTAGAGTAGATCATTCTGTTCAGAATGGATAAAAGTACAAAGTAGCAGTTGCATTTTACGACGGATATGTCGACAGATTGTTTGCAATAAACGGGAAGTGTGAAGTGTGATAATTGTGTGAGATTTGATGATACTATCATACTATATATGACTAATATTGGATTACCAACAAGTACATACAGATGCAATTGCATCAATTTCCTATCACGGTGGACTGTCACTCAATTTTGTTTTTATTAATAGATGAATCACGAAGTAACCTTAAACAAACTAAAGAACACTTTTAGACTAACGTTTGATTCTACTTACCCAATTGATATTTCTTATTTTTAATCTACAAAGAACCCTAGACGAAGCTTGTCAAAATTAAATATATGCGAATATGTTTAGGGGTGATCCTGCCAACACATATGCGTTGTATATAAATACGCGTAAGTGAGTCATGATATTCATCACACATAGGTGTAGAATCCAACAGGCTTATAAATTATCGGATTATAAACTAATGATTTATCATGTTGTTACTCAAGCGTGAAAAACAAGACGTTCAGTGCTAAGTAAATCCTATATAATTAATTTACAGGATTGCACTTAAGATAAAGAACTGCGACGTTCAAATTGAAACGTTATTGGATGCATCATAATAATAATCGTAAATTTGTAGAAAAGTCCCTTTGAAACTATTAAATTTATATAAATATCTGCATAATCATTAGCCACCGTCCGTGATCATATAAAATATAAACGACGTTTTGAATTAAAATAATTTTTTTGCGTTAGATGCGTTGCGTTGCGTTCGTTTGCGTTGAGACGATACTTCTTGGCTATACTGGCTGCGATAAGTGGCACAACAAAACTTGTACAATATCACTTAGATCTTTAGTATTACTATCTATCTTTATAACCAACGTTCTTTCTACTAAAGATGCAATGTATATTGTGTGAAGACTAAAATCAACGACAAAATACATTCATTTGCTCTCATAATAAATTACGAGACTCTTTGCACACATATACTTTGTGACAACCTGATATTGTGGATTTAATACCTCCGTGACAGGTGACCAGTTTCGAATAATATTATTAGACATATAACTTTGTTTCAATTAGTAATAACATTGCACAAAGTAAATTACAGGTGTTATATTAGGTATGTGTGTGTTCACTTGGGTGGTAATAGATGTCATTCCGGATATTAAATAAATTTTCGGTGCCTCTATAGGTAACTATTCTGAAATATGTGGTCACTGTTTGTTTGCAAATATGACTATTAAAAGGGTATATGTTAATTATGCTATTCAGCTTATTACATTATTATTGACTGTCAATATATTATTAGAGGAATGCCCCGAGAGGGACGAAGAAGTTATGAACTAAGGAATTGTGGCTCATGTATTTTTTACCTTGATGAATAAATGCCTAACAGTATTCCTTGAACTGAAAAAAAAGTTTTGATTTTATCTCTATCCCACTTTTTCACAAGAAGCCATCTTTTTGAAGAATATAGATTGAGTGGTATGGCTCATCATATCTAAGACACACAGAAAGCATCGAGTTAAAATTGACATTCAGCTTAGTGATGAATTCACAACGGTGTACGGTATTCGTCAGGACAGTATAGTTGGAACAACACTTTTTTTTTTTCATTTATATAATTGAACTTTGTCTATCTCAATCCCAGGGTGGAGAAATACTCACTTTTGCTGTGTTACTGCTCTCTTATTTAACAGGAAAACCGGAGACGAAGTGTTTCACACAGCCCAATTGGGTTTCACCTTGGTGAAACAATGGTTGTAACATTATCTTCTGACAATAAACGTGCAAAAAACTAAATTTATAGCTTTCACAAGTAGGGTTAGGATCTTTTTTCTGCTACATTGACATTATACTTTGCGCTTACATAAATTGCTTTTATACATATATACGCATGCTATAACAGACGCCCATGTATCCATTTACACAAACTCATACTCACGCACACATGCACGCATGATTACACACACTAACACACACCCACGTACAGATGCTCGTTCGCTCACAAACCCAAACAAACAAATAAGGGCACACACGCGCGTATTTAAATTTTGCCTGGATAGTTAATTAAGATAACAAAAAATATAGCTTATCCACAACTAAGTGCCTCTACTTACTACTTGAAATTGAATATATTTCCGTGGGAGAGTCCTGGTGACTTAATACAGGTTTCTTTCTAGCTTAAATAAGGCACCAGGCTCATACAAAGCAAGATCAAAATCTAACCAGAAATACCTATTTTATAACGTATGGATTATTATTATTTTACTAATCTCCAGGTACACCAACGATAACTACTGAGTGTTAGATTAGGGATTTTGACTAATGTAGTGCTGTCTTTGATAGTTGATGACAGAAAAGTTTGGTTACTGTGTTACATTCTAGCATTCTACTATCCAATGAAAAAACTAAATGATACATGAATATTTGACTACATACATTGAACTTCATTCAAACTACAATATATTCATATATACTAGCTTACTGACATTAAAGCTCTCATCGAAATAAGTCGAGTGTATGTAATTGAATCATGACTAAGGAATGCTTTATGTAGTAAAACTTTTATGTATGTATAAAATTCTTCTGTACGTGTGTATGTCATTGAACCCGTCATATATGGCTGGAACAATTTTGATGATTTTTTTTGTATTTAAATGATTCCATGGATGGTTAAATTCATAATTGGACCTGGACAATGTCTGCCAGTTCCCTTAGTTTTATTATATATTTAATTATATGTAATATCGTTTTAACGACAATATTAGCCTAAATACTGATTATATTTAAATACATGATCACACACTCACAGCTCCTTTAGGATTATTTGTGTGTAACATAAATGTGTAGACAGATTCGTACATAAATATAAATGAGACATCAAAAATAGCGCCGTAAAAATCATTAATATGTTGCATAAATGTTTACCCCGAATATCGAGCCGGATTCCTTCGTAAAGCACAGTATTCCATGTAACTGAGCGACAATGCCCTCTATTCCTCAACTTTATTGGTATGAGAGATTCCCCTCAACAAAGCTTAAGTATTGAAAATGTGAAAACCTTGAAAATTGGAAATGTTACTTTAGGAAACTACCAGGGCATCTAGCTATCAGTATCACTCGTCAATATCCACCGAAGCGGCAACGGAGCGAGTGCGGCGACGCGGCCACATTCAGCGCAGCGTTGACTAACGACCTGCCAATCAGCCCTCACTTAATTGGAAATCCATGTTAGGAACCGGTCCTCGCTTCTAAGGCCTTTGTTGGCAAAAATCAAATATTTGCCAGGTTTCATTATTTGTTTGTTACAGGAGAGCAATTACAAAGCGTCCGTTATCGTATGTGAACGGAAAACTGTCTGGTTCTAGATTTTGTACGACCGAGTAACGAAAATTTTATGTGAAAGAAGAATAGTATATTGATTTTAGGTTTAATAATTAGATTGCGGGTACTTACACCTTAGAATATAATGCATAACACTTCCTCGACATTAGTATAATACAGCGGTTCTTACTTCGTTTTAATTTAAAACATGTACAGAATAATGAATACCAGAATAATATAATTATGTTTCTATTGACGACCCCATAGCCCAGTTAGTAGTGACCCTGCCTGCCGAGCGAGGGTTCCCGTATGTGAATCCCGGCCGGGAAGGACATTTATATGAGAGATAAATGTTTGTTCTCAGTTCATGAGTGTTTGTGATGTCATATTTGTGTATGTCCAGGCCATCCCCAAGACAGGGAATCCTAGTGCGGGGGGGGGGGGGGGGCGTCAGGTTACAAAGGTTTATTTTT
>DWPT01008008.1:0-10457 GCA_018251895.1 Agathymus mariae mariae
TTTGTATCGCCATTTCATTTAATTAGTGAGATGGAGAATTAAAGATTTCAAAGCGAGGAATGTTTGTGTTTATCTGTGTATTTGTGCATGCTAATCTCAGAAACGGCTTGTCTGATTTATATGAATGAATATATTGCAGTAAGCGTCACTTAATAACAAAAAGGTAACAAATTAATACGTGTATTTCTAATAAACATAACGAGTAAATCCCTGCATCAATTTTCTAGGCTTAAGGTGTTTTTCTGAAGCGAAGCGATGGTATTTGTTAGAAGAACAAAAAACTCAAATTGATAATTTTTATCATAAACATTGCCTAAAATGTAAAATGTTGTCTTTATCAACATAAATAAGCTTTACAACAAATATAAACTGATTTAGCACTATTTAAAATTTTAAACAATAAAATAAAATCACACAATATTCTATTTTATCACATCAGGTGTATTCGTGCCAAGTTGAAACTAAGTAAAGCATCACCTAGTGCGATCTACTGATGTTAAAAAGTCAATGCAGTCTACCGTCTACGTTTCACTCAAGTTTAAGCGTCTTAAATATTAGATGAGACCAACAAGATCAAATGAAATAGCTATGTGATACATGAAGAGGGATTCAGATATCTACTGAGTTTAACAAGGGCGCTTGTAACGGAATATATTATGAGTCGATCAATAAATAGGATTAGTTCTATCTATGTAGATACCATCAGCCGGAATCCAGATGTCTTGTTAACGGCATCAAAGTACTTTGTGCGATGTGTTATTCGATAAAGTAAAAGTGGCATAACTTTGTCATCGCTGGGCGAGGGCGTTTCTGTTGCGGTCTTCGTAATTGGTTTCAAAGATAAACGAAATATATGATAACATTACTATATAAAAAACAATTTAAACAAAATATAATTTTTACTTATAACTAAAATTGCGTAAGTATTATTAGAGCACGTATAATAAATACACCACTGACCAACACTACACTCTTATTGTATCTGTAACAATTATCGGAGAGCAATGATGCCCGCCCTTCCGGAGCGTTCGCTTCTTAAACTATATCGAACGGTGGCGCCATCTATGCCATTTGAAGAATGGTGGCACGGTAAGTCAATAGCACAACTAGATCATTTAATATTTAGGATGATATTTTATGTAAAATACTAACATTACATCAAGTCCTGTAAGGCTGAATATTTAACTTTAGACATTTACCGCGTTATTATATTTTATGATACTAAGAGTATCTATCGAAGTTTGTTGATATAACTTAATAGGCGATTCAATCCATGATATCCACATAATAACAATGACGAACAGTTAGTACATTAATCAAGGTATTCTTTGGTATAAAACGTATTGATCTTTGCGTCAAAACTTATCGATATAGGAACATTGTCATCAGTCCCGAACACGCAACTTATGACTGACGCCTATACTATTAACATTAAAAAAGTAACTCCCTTAATGTTGACGTGACTGATCTGAACGTAGACGTTGACGAGCAAGATCATATATGTCTTGTCACAATCGATTTACATAAGTGACTTCTCAGCTTAAAATACATACCACCCAACCACCAAACGGGCCATTATTACACTCGTGATCATACAGTTATAAGGCTTAGAAAAGTTCACGACGTGAAATTTCTTAAAATTATACATACATATTCACGGCGTCATAATTCATTGAACTTCTAAACAAAGTGAGTATACTGACTTCCAAAAACCGGAAGCTTCTCTCAAAGAAACACTGAAGAGGTCGAACCGTCCAATATTTACATCGCTTTGTTTTAAAAAGTTGAAGCGGAAAGCAACTCCGTTATCAATATTCATAAGCGCAAGATGCTGTTTCTGAGTCGAAGCCGGGCAATAAACAAAGCTCGGTTGAGTGAAGTGGAGTGAAGTCGGTTATTCTCGAATATCTCTTACTTACTGCAAGCTCATAAATTTCAGTTTGCAACTTGCACCAGTATAACATTCGATCAATAAGTGTTTTGTACGGGTTCTATATTTGCAAGCTAATACGCCACATCAAAACTTTCAAGCTTGCCTGCCAACCCAATATACTTAGGTCACGAGTCAACGCGCTACTTGAAACAAAATGACTTACGTTCCACTCATTACAGGCTATTTAAAACTCTTAAAATTACGTTTTAAGGGTGAATTTTGCTTGAATTAAGAAGGAGGTCTTATGCTGTGTCAATGGATTGTCGCTGTTATGGTGGGATTGGAGTCACGTGTCTTAAGTTACATGGGGTAAATCAGATCGGAGCTTGGTGGATATCGCGACTTATCGAACAAATTGCGTTTTTATAAACTTGTTAGTGATTCATACGGGGAACATTAACGGCAATGCGTCAATAAGTGATGATCGATTGATGATGTCATTAATTCTTGAATATAACATTTACTCTTAAAAAAATCCTACCACCGATATATTATTTAGTTAGCAGATTAAAAAGATTTTATGTTTGACTATAAATATGACTGCTTCATGGTTCATACACAGATAATGAAAATAGGTATTTAAAACTATGTACCTAAATATTATCGTTTAACTGTGTTATTTATTTATGATAAGAAATATAAATAAAATAGAATAGAAAAATATTTGTTTAATGTGTCTAATGAAGTGTGCGTTGTTCAACCTGCAGTTCATGTTATTTTAAATCGCTCACAAAAACCCTCGCACTAATATTGTCTGTGGTGCGGGCACAATAAACAACTGAGACACCACAAACAAACAAACATCTGTTTATCTTATAAAACCGGTATTCGAACCCGGGACCAGTCGTTTAACTGGGAGGGTAGAAGCCGAGTAATCGGCAATACAAGGCCTTTCACATCACAAGTATATGTTAGTTATTAGATACTTCCATGTCATTAGTATGAAACCTAAATTTATGATTTGGTGTGTTATAGTACACCTAAAACTTAGTAATAATTGAGTAACAAAACCAGTGTGATAAAATTTAACGGGTAGTTTTCGACAGTAAAATCGTTACAATTTTAAGAGTTAAGTGCTTGAGCGTGACATAAGCAAATAAAGAAATATAACCATTTATAAATCACTCAGTTAATCCGGCCGTCAAAAAATTATATTTTCTTTCACCAGTTAATTCAACATAAACACGATCATTACACTGTAACAGAACTTGCCTTAATGAAAAACTCACCTTAAAGAAATCCAACTTTGTAAAGGAAGAATCTCTAATAATAACAATTTTTAATTAATTTTGTATGTTTGCCCTTAATTAATTAATTATTTATACCGATTTCTTAACGCTATTATTAACAGCATTTTTTTTAACAGGAACTACCGGCACTTTAATTCCTTTTAAGAAAAGATTAACTAATTACTCCATAAATTGAATAAAATAAATAAATTGAATAGAATAATAAAAAACTCAGTTCTACTATTACTGACTTCTTGCTTTTCCTGTGAATAATTGTAAGTTGATTACATCTACGGTGCGTTAATGTAACTACAGTTTACAACAGAACGATTCGAAAGTGCGGGTGGCCGACAATTCTGTTCATCAAATCCGTAGGTGGGCTTTTGAACTTTGAACAAAATGACCTCTAATTCCCTTGTTAAGGTTTCGTTGAGATAACTGCAGGTAACGTATTAATCTAGAGTCATAAATATGATTCGAAAAAGCCTCTTACGAATAAATCAGGCTGGTTTTAAAGAAACACATAAATCTTTCAAATGCTCTTTATAATTATATAACTACGGGAAGTTTATTTACGGGAGGAAATATATTTATATGATTTTTTAATTTAGCTTTTATGATCACACAATTTTAAGAGATTTATAATGACGTAGCTAATTAAACTATTGAACCAAAATGTTTTAAAATGTTATAAAGGCAAAATTATTTTCTTTAATAGATACAATACAATATAAATACACATTATTGTACATCAATGTTTTTAACAGGCGAAACACAAATGCTTGACATTTTTATTGATTTCTAAACAATTTAAAATTGTTATTGAAAGAGTTAGATTATTATTATTATTGTTATTTAAGAAACATTGTTTGATAGCAATTTTTTTTTTAGAAAACTTTCAGTGTCTTTATTATACGTAAATTATTTTCATCATTATTTATAAAAAAAAACCTGTAAGTATTACGTGATTTTGAAGTGAATGTTTAAAGGAAATTATATCTTTATAACTACATAAACATAATTTCTTCCATCCGTGTGTATTTAACTGAACTCCATCTAAAGGGCTCGACTAAGTTTTATTAAAGTGAGGTAGGGTTGAGTCGAAAATGATTTACATCCACAATTGGTTCATGCATAAATCAGGTTCCGGAAAGATATTGTTATTAAAACTCAGGTAGTAGTTATAAAACTATGCCGCCTAATGATAATTATGCGGTCCAAAACCACTTGAACGTTGGTTGTCCAGAATAAATGAAATTTTTAGGCAAACAAAACATTGCTAATTTTGCCCATCTATTGCCACATAAGCTTAGAAAATAGAACAACTTAAAATAATTACTTAATGTTTATCGCTAATACCAGTTGGAGTATGCCATAAATATTGGATAGTCAAAAACATTCTTACAATGAGTTGACGTCATAAATGCTCTCTATTAAGACTTAATTATAAAGCTTTGAAGTCTACACATTCATGGTAATTCGCACATAATAATATTTACATCAATACAAAACACTATCACTACTACACTGAACAAAATCATGAGCTTAGTGTATTTCCTAATTCATTTTCTCATTGAGAATATAATTTAAAGGGCTTCGATCACTTTTTTTGAGTAAAGACATTCCATAAAGCAGCGCCATTTGTTTTATGACAGTGCTCTGTTTTAAGTTGTCATCCTCCGATATACCCACTTTTTCAGTGCACTGCAGTATCTAATATAAGTATTGTTGTAAGGGTATTATTTAACTTAAATGTTTACGTCTCACAAAGCACCGATAGGCCGATTGTTGGCAGGATAATCTATAGTATTAAGAAAGATCTATTATAAAAAAGTTACATTACACTTTCGTAACCAAATATCGTTCAACGAGGTACATTAAATTATTTGCGTCTTATCTTAAGATTAATTTTACATGTGCGCATTCAATCTAAGTATACATCTTATTTCTTGTCACGGCCAAGACAAAACATGTATTTTCCCGTCGTACTTGGGTACTCGATCTTGGTCACTTTTTCAGTTTCATTAGATAATGAATACCTACGACATGGTATGCATATGAGAGTTTATTAGCAATTTCATTTTAATAGCAATTTGTTCAATACATGTATTTAAAGAAATGTATTGATTTGGTTGTGAAGCTTTTTAATTACAATTTATATTTATATAGTTCGCTCTATAAAATATAAAAGTGAGGCTGATGCCATTAACAGAAGCGGGCGGTTATTAAGTCCCTTTGTTTTGTTGAAATTAGCTTGATACAAAGAATCGATTTTTCGAAAATACAAGTGTTTTTGATGTCTTAAATGGTATTTTTAATGGATATGGTTATATAAGTGCCATCGTTTAGAACTGAAGGAGTGGAAATTTTCCTAACTGTCTATTGTTAAGTTTATTGCTGCAAAGGCTAAATTTACATGTTAAAAGTTTCTTAGAATTCCTTGTGTTGCAAGTGGCATGGACACACAAAATAAACATCACAAATATCTCCGACCCGTGAACGATCAATTATCTGTCACATGTCTGACCTGGCCGGTAATCAAACACTAGATTTTTACCTTCGCTGGCAGGGTCAACCGATTGACCAATATGAAAGAGAAAATCAATACCTATAAATAAGCAACGTGGTCAAATATGTACGAGCAATATTTTTTATGAATTCTAATACTGGTGTTGCTGATGATGATGGTAGGCGATGGTGGCCTACCATGAGGTGGATATTCATAATTACTTATGAGCATCAAAGTCATTTCTGTACTGGTTTACATGTGTTCTTAAGACTGTATTAAAAATGTCTAGTCTTTTCTAAATTGGTAGAAACCCAAATTCATCAGTGAGACGATTATAAGTCATAATGAAATAAAATTATAAGGGCACTTATGGTATTTCTTGTATCTACTAACAAACGTAGCAGCATGCGTAAACTACTTTTAGCATGATATTTTTTATGTTGTTTTAGCACAAGCGTAGTCGTATGGGTATGGGTTCTATTATTGTCCGAAGCATGCGTCTATACGCTTAAGGAATTAAAAAGAAATACATCCTAATTGTATATGTCAGGATTGTCAGGCCACCGTGGAGGGCGTCTCACTCTAATAAAAACAAAACAAACAATATAACAGGGGCGCAAAAGCTTCGGTTTATAAAGTTAATGTGAACAAATTAAAAACGCCTTTAATTAGCTGCAATAGAGATTTGAGGGCACATAAAAAAATGCTGTGATGCATTCTGATGTCGGACAATATCTAGTGTATAGCGGATGGCCGTGAGTCCTCTAGTAATTAACCTTTTTAGTCAAAATGTAATAAACTTCTATCAACCAACAACAATTAAATAATGACAAACTAATAAAAACTTGTATATTATTGTTGTTAAATTAATGCTTTGTGTCTCTGTGTTGTGGTTTTTTTTTATCCATTTGCCACTTATTACTTTCTGCAAGTTTTAATGTAATGTAAAGATTTTTTAAATGTAAACTTAACTCTGATAATTTAACATAACGAAAGATAGTCCAAAGAGAACTACGAATTGTTTCTTAATTTGTATGTTCCTAATGATTGTTTGTTTGTTGTATCTAATCGCGTCGAATTGTAACTGTTCCGTTGACAAAATAACGACCCAATACATTACAATAAATAATGTCTTAATCTAAACACGCGCATTTACACAACGAACTTATGTTATGAGTCACTTATTCGTCACCCGATAATTATGTTATTGTCGTTTTAGGGTTGTCAAAAAGGAAAATCGAATAAATCTAACCATTTTATACGTTTTACTTTAGAAATTATAATGGAATCGCCTACTTTTATATACATAATACGTTAATATAACATTTGAAAGGTAATTAAAAGTATTATTATATTTTGCATATATAATAGTACAGTAATTTAATATATATATATATATATATATTACTTAAATGGTAACAATAAGATAAATAAACGCTTACACACTCACACCCCTCGCTGTAGAATACTCTGTGTTGCGGATGGCATGGACATACACAAATATGACATTACAAACACTCATGACCCGAGAACGAACATTTATCTGTGACATATAATCGGACCACTAGCTCGGCAGACCACTACCACTACCAACTGGGCTATGGCGTCGTTTTATTAATCTTTGTGTAATATTACAGGAAATAAGTAAGGTAAAATCCAAACTTTACCTCCAATATCTTTTACATTATTTTGTTGAAACAGAAACATCATTTTTAAAATACATACAAGTGTATTTTTAAAACACTAAACTATATAAAAGGAAAGATTTTTTTTTATAAAATACATGATAACAATCATACCTGATGGTAAGTTTTAAGGTAACTAAATGGTGATGAAATTTAAGATGTTAAGTTATAAAACTTATTCACCATCTTCTTAAAGACTTCCACGTAATACAAAGCAGAGAACACTGGGAGAGAACATAATAAATATTACATTATGAATTTATAAATTACATGTTTTTAATAATGCCTAGTTAAATTACACAAAAATCTGTATAATATTTCATTTTCATTAAAATTGATCTGTGGAAGGATAGTATTAATACATTATGATAAAGCATATTTTAATCTTTTTCCAAGCCTTCTACTTTTAAGTGCTTGTATTAATAAATCTTATAAGTGACTGAATCATTTGAAGGCCATAAAACACATTTTTTTTTTTGAAAATTGGTTTTTATACTTTGATTTATTTATAACTATTGACCCATCCTGACTACGTTCGGTATAACTATTATATTATATAACTAATAAATACCCTTTATCCATCCGGAATAAGGTTCTTACTACGTAGTTTTTTTTCAAATAGGTTGTTCCGGAGATTACCCATCGCATATACACAAACACAAAATTTGCTCTGTCTCTTTAATATTATTAATATATATTGTACGTGGATTTCTTGTTTGTGCCTCTGATTGTCCTCAACTGTTCAATATTTTAAAAGGCTCATTTAGTTAATTAAACCCTTAAGCAAATTATATACACATTTACAGAAGTTTCAACAACGATTGAAATATCCTAAAATAAATGTGTCGACAGCCCTACTAAAATAGACGCTGAGGAAGTCCTTTCTTATCCAGGAATCAAAATATACCAGCACTTTAGGTAATGACCGATTTCATTAAGAGCGCCATAGAGTGCACTAAAATACTATCCCATTTGTCGATACAGGAAATTCCTTTCCAACATTGTTTAAGTCACTCACGTTTTAAGATATGGACTAAAGAATAGCTTTATATTACGGTCACTACTTAGCGTCCTTGCGGTTTAATTAACGCAATATCACCATCGTATCTGCTTTCTCTACAATGAAACAAGTTCCTTTAACCAATAAAACCCATTTATATGACGTTCCGTTTCTTCATTTCAGTAATTTTTATTTATCAAAAACACAATAAATATATACTGTACATTCACATTCTCGCTCTAAGATTTTTCATAGACTTAAATGATACATTTGCGCCATTGGTAGGAATACATAGTATTTTTTATTACTTTCTTATTTTCTCACTAGAAAATTTGAAATGCTTATGAAGCTCCACGGCATCTGAATGTAAGTATATGTCAAATAAGTGAAGTGAAAAGCGACAAGTACATGAATAAACAGGTTGTCATCCCGTTGACAAAACGCATACTGTGAACACAAGCTGATGAATTATGTGTGTTCAGGTTATTGGCCCGACGTATGTTGTGGAGAAGCTTCGAATGAATATTTTCTATGTAGTTCTCAAAAGTGTTTGTTGCAACTGAGAATTTTTTTATCGCATATATATTTTTTTCGAGTTATGCTTTCTTATTTTGTGTAGTTTTTCACTTGATTGACATTTCGTAAGAGTAACACATTAAAATCTATGTTTCTTGAATAAAGATATGAGTTTTTTTTTTTCAATAGGATTAAGCATTATTTTATTACTATTTCTTATACAAACTATTTTAACTATATTTATTTCATTTCATTTTCATTACAAATATGAGCATAAGATAAACATTGATTTCCTTTCATGAGCGCCTGGTTGTGAAATATAAATGCACATCCAATATTTTAATAAGATGCGTATTAGAAATTAATTGTCACTTGATTTGATAAAGCAAAACAACGTATTCTCTACAATATACTGCAAGTTGTGTGAGACAGAGACGAAAATATTGCAAAGGAAATGGTTGGATCTACGTTTTAACCTCTACAGATCTTAATAAAATGAATCAAAGAACAATATGAATTCAGATACAAGTGGGCTAGACTTATGTTATTTCTATGGATCAGTCCATTTAAGTAGTGTTTGTCTTAGCTCACGTGTGAATCTTACGTTATGAGACGTTCCTTCATATTTCTTTACTGAGAACAAAAATATTAGAAAATTGAACGGAAGAAAGATAAACAGAACGGAACGGAATTACTTTCGACACCACCTGATGATATTTTATGGTGTCAGACAGGAATCTTCCTCACTAGTTATTAGTAATAAAAGAAAATACTAAGCGTTTTAGTAAACCTATTTTTGGCTTTTATATCCGCCTTCTAATATCATACATAAATGGGCACATTGAGCGGTAAAATATTATAAAGTAATCTATCTTATCACTAAATGTTTTTAAATTGTTCATATATTTATTAATTACTTTTAAACTATTTAAAAAGGTGTCCTGTGTATCTTTAACCTTAAAATTATTATCTTTCAGTCAACTTTCCGGAAGTCAAACGAGAAAAAGTGCACGTTTCACTAATTAACCGAAAGAGGCATAAAAAAATTGATACGCTATCAGGTGAAATATAAGGATATTTGCATCTTCTCATTGTATTAATTCCCATTGTATAAACAGAACCCTTAAATGAAAGTATGACATAAATAATTTTACCATTTATTACTCACTTCCCGTCCAGTTGACGAGAGTCAGTTCGGAAAGCTCAATGCTCTTGATATATCGATGAGATTACCAGCAACTGACTCTGATAAGGCTTTGTATAAGATGAACTTTGTGTAATTTATATTTATTTGAAAAAATATTTAGTCATTTTCCGTGACGAATTATTTTCCAATAATAATAGACCTTTTAAAATTAACAGGAAATTGATTTGTCGATTGATTTTTTATTTTAATCGGATGTTTATATTTAAAAGAAATTACCAAAGTTTGCCTACGGAGATAAAGATTTCTGAATTATTCCCCTAATATTATTTTCTATTCCTGTTAACAATTTAAAACGTTTATCTGCAAGTTTGTAGATGTCCTTAATCAGATCACGTCCAATGTTTATTCAGATGCAGGCCATCACTAAAGAGCACCTCG
>DWPT01008009.1:0-10456 GCA_018251895.1 Agathymus mariae mariae
GCCTCAATTGTATTACTATTGCTATTCATATTGTACAGTGTTGATGTGGCAAAACATAAAACTTTGCAAGTACCACATTTGTAAAGACAATTCACAATTATATATTTATTCTAAACCGTTAGAAACCGAAGCGGCAATGAAAAATTTACTTCTGATTTTTAGAGCTTATTATTATTATGTTAGGTACTTCTATATCAATATATAGTTGTAATTTACACTAAAGTTTACGAGTATATTAACTACACTTTTTCTTACGTTCTTCTTCATAAATTTAACTGGATCTTCATATATTTGTCCATAATATTCTCAAAAGTATGAAGTTCGTCAACTAGCTTTTTATTATTTTAGTGTATTGCATCTTGAAATTATTGTCATTCTACCTTAAAAAATATATAATAAAATTTATGGTCTTGTTCTTATATCATGATTAAAAGTTAGTTAAGTCAAGACTAAATTATTAAATCGCGGCAATGATTCTTTTGATTGTCTATGCCCTCAACTTAAGCTCATTTGCAAGGTTCGGAACTGCCAATTATGCCGACATTTGTTTAACGGATCTAATAACTTAATTTTAACTTCTTACAGAACTTTCCACTAATATTGAATCATTAAAAGCCCTTGTAGACCTCGATTTAGCTGAGCAATGCTGGGTGTGGACGAGGATTTAATAAGTGATCCATGTTAGAAAACTTTATCATCGCTTTAGTACTTCGAGAACCTGTTAAAGTTGGTTATTATCATTGGATAAGTAAACCCCGTTAGTAGGTTTCACGCGGAGTAGAATCTACGAGTGTTTGTGAGGTCGACTGAGCTATCTCTATTCGACGAAACTATCGAATATCCCAAATGTAAAGATGAGGAAAACTAAAATGACTTTGAATAGTTTACTTGTCAAAGAATGTAACATAAACTATCTTTAAAGTATATAAAAGTTATGTTATAGGAATCAAATGAAAACATTTACAGAAACTAAGAATTTGCTTTACATGTTTTAAGGCTGCCTTAAAAACGTGTCGCAGGAAAACGAACCTTCAACGGAGTAATGCGCAATCAGCCTGGATGCTAGCCTCGATCTAAAGAGAATTGGGGTAAAAACAATTTATCACGTTACCGGGTTGTACGGAGATAACATAAATGGCGGGGTGAAAAAAACTTTTACGCCACAAAAACGCGTGCGATGGTCACGCCACAAAAACATATATCCTATTAATACCCACTCATCGGCACTTGGATTAAATTTCTTTGTGTCACGTGACGTCAGAGCCACGTTGTGTCAAGTGGTTAGAACGACTCTTGTAAGGAGTGGATTGGCTTCAACACATCATTACTTCACGTCACTAACATAGCCGTGTGTTATCGAAATAGGTTGGGGTATACGTAATATTTAATGACAATTTAATAATAATAATAATAATATAAGTGAAAACGGGAAATTGTAATGATTCTGTATAAAATTTACATTCCGTGTAAATTTGAATGTATATTGTCGATAAAAGAAAATTGTTGATGAATATTTACGATAGAAAGTGATTTGTTACACAGATATTAATGAAACGATCTACTATAGATTTCATAAACATGAAGTTTGAGTTCAGGTCAGTAACCGGGTTGTTACCTTCTCGCAAGACAGAGACAAGTAGAAAATATAACGCGTTTTTGTAGTCCAATTAAATTACAGTGATTAGTTATGAATTTATCTGTCAAATGTATATTATTCACTTACCTTTTTATATCATCTGCAGTACGGCACTGAATATAGGGGCCCACAGCCACATCTTCGCTTAGCACATGAACACAGAAATACATTTATGCGGACCACTGAAATTTGTTGATTAAATTTTTAATTTTAGGTATCGGTAATATTATTATTGCTAAATAAATTCGTGAAATCAGTTTTTATTATTAGCATGCTAATAAGTATTTTCAGAAGCATTAATTGAATTGTAACATCAGAATATAAACCCATTATGTAGACCTGATAACAGTACTAGCTTTAAAAACTTTTAAATATCTACAAACGCCAAAGTCTAAATGACATGAAGCTAAGGAGTTGAAGTGACTCTCGAACGATACCTTCGCTCTACGGTGCACCCGACAACTCGACGATCGTCATTAACTTCACGTCAGTTACACGTTACTTGTATGTTTATCGTTCGCGAGATTAGATTTCCAGATCATATGTATGTATGTATCCAATATTTTTTTGTATTTACTGACTTGAAGGCGTATTTAAGAAGCGAACCCTAGATCTAATAATTTATTCATACTACCATCTTAAGTTGACAGACTCTAGATCTCTAGACAGACGTGTGTAGTTTCACCTTCAAGTAGAACATATAAAAAGAGAAAACAAAATATAATAAAAGTGCGATTTAACGATAATTGCTTTACTTGTCCTACACGACTAATAAAGACTTGTAGTATTCGTAAAGGGTTAAAACTTTTTGCAAATGACACAAAAAAAAATATAACATATCTTTCGAAATGCGCACTGCGAATTGTAATTAAACTTTATATATGTTAGTTCATAGGATTAAGTAGTCTGACAAGTTTTCAAGTAATACAGTTGCCGGAGCGGTCGCTAGTCTAAATTTGAGTACGCGAGAAAGGTCGTGTGCAGTTGTGAAACTTGTCGGATCAATCCAATAAAATACCACGTTAATAAACTTCTAATTTTTGTAATTGTGTTGTAAATCATGAATTCTTCGATTTTATATATTGTCATTTATTTTAAAATATTAATGGGTGTAACGATATAATTTTTCAATGTATTTCGATGATAAAGGTATTATATAGAAAAAAAGAACATGTTATGGGAACATTTTTAAAACTATTAATTTTTAGAGAGACTAGCCACCCTACCTCGACTTCTTTCAGATCGAACACTTATCTGCCTTAGTAAAAATTACGAACCCATACCATGATATTTTATTGATAGAAAATTCCGTTATTAATTCAGACTCTACTACTTGTAAGTAGTTTCTGTCGACTAATGGATGATCATTGAGGAGTACGGTTGCTATCAGCATCACGAAATGATATGAAATCTTAAACATAAATACCTTGAAGATATGCCAATTTTACTATGTCACCAATTTGATCTTTGAGCTCTTTAAACACTGGTCAACTGTTACCATTTGTTGAGGAGTTCCACGCTTTATCTCCGGAACTCGTCATCACCAGATATTCACCTTATTTTTAGAGAACCAACTACGAACCATCTTCTATACTGAAAAAACACATCATAATAGGTTCGTAAACGACAAAGTTGTAGCAATACATATTATATAGAAAAAAAAAATACACACATCAACCTTTCCAATCGGCAAGTGATAATATTGGTAAGACTTAGTAGAAAATATAACAGAAGCATTTTTTCTGTTAAAAAAAATTACCAGCCTATTTACAGTCGCCTAAATATATTATTCCATACGAGTGTACCGGGGCTTATAAAGTTAATTGTGGCTACGGTAGATCTTATATTGGTTAAACAAAACGTACTATGTTATAACAGATAAAAGAACACATTGGCGCAGTCGAAGCAGTACGATCGAAGCAGTACGACCCAATTAAATCAACCGTAGCAGAACATCTGATTGAAGCCCGATTAAATCATTGGATTAAGTTAAATAGCCCACGGGTAATCTTGGCTGAACATACATTTAGTAAGAGAGGCCATGTGGAAAAAAAAATCCCAGCCTTTAACAGGGTTTAAATTAGCTCAAGCATTGAATCCAGTGAATAGTTAGTGCCAAATGAAAACAGTGCCAAGTTAAGTGCATGAAGATTTCGTTGGTGTCGTGTGTCTCGTAATGGTACCTAAGACCGCAAAGCGAAGTAGACGTAAAGTTGACAGTCTTATTTTTCATTAGTGTCTGTCAATTATCAACTGTCAAAGTTTTTCCCCGCAACGCAGTCTCACAATGACCATGGTCCGTGTAATTAGGTCGAAATATCAGCAAAAAAAAACATAAAAATCGTGAGTACTCGTTACTGTTATAATGTAACACAGCGTTATAGTAAAAATGAAGCCGGTGCCCTTAGATAATGCCAATTCTAACTCTGTAAATACCTTTCTTTTACACTACCGTATTTCTTACCGTCTATTCAATTATTGTTATTTCACACTAGGTTTCTCCTCAGTCACCTTTGAGTTACACGTGTGGGCCATTGAGAGCCCTGTGCGTGACGCCTACTAACTTTCACACCCTTTTAAGAAAGAATATAATATACACTATAAATTACATCATACACCGTCATAGATAAAAATATTATTAATTTCAAACGATGTCAAAAAAGAAAAAGTGATATTTTGTTCCCAGTATGTTTTATGTTCGTTACTTGATTTCCTGTTTAAATTGTTAGGTTTAATAAAAATCTATTTTAGTTATGATTTATAATTAATACGCGTTAGGCGAAAGAATTGATCTGTATCTTCTAACTGTTTTTATTCTTTAACGGTTCTAGGTTTAGTAATGTCTTCCATGTTTTATATAAAAAGGATGATGACATAAAGAAAACAAGTGGTTCACACAGATATATAGAGAGGTTCACAGAGGGGATGTTCACGACATAAGGATGGATATTCGCCGTACTTCGGGTTGTTCTATGGAGGTTAGGTTAACGCGATAATTCCCGTATAAAAAAGAAGAAAGTTTTTAAAAAAGATCGGATGATGGAACTTGAAATGTCTTTAATATTATGCACTTAATATTATGCACATTTATGAGTTAGAAACAAGACGTATTACAGTCCAAGGAACAAAGCATAAACTTAGCACACTGGCATCGTGCCGTGTAAACTATTTAATTACGGAACAATCTACAATTGAGTCGCTTAAGTATATTTACGAGATTCATGCAAAATGCAACGCTGTAATGTATTTTCGAGGTGAAAGTACTTCTTAAACTTTCAACTATTTGAAGTTAAGATAATGAACACCGGAAGCATATTATTTTTGTCTGTATCGTACGTTCTATATCTATATTAGAGTGATCTGCAATACTATGAAGATTTATAGATTGTTGTTTTCCAATTGAATAAATACAAATATAAGTATAACAAAGTATTAATGTAAAAAATGGATTAGAAAAAAATTTAAAACAGTTTCGAATAATTTCGGATAGCGGTTGTCTCAATAAAATACGATGACAGATTTTCGCCCTCCGAGAAGATACACTCGCCGCATCTTTATCATTTTAGACAGTTTTTACTACATCATTTTTAAGGGTAATGTTTTTTCTGTGTTTTAATAGTAAGTACATAATAACTAGAAATAAAGTCAACCTGTAAACTTGTAAATAGATTATGTTTTTTCCCAGTCGTAAATCATCAAATATCCGTAACCGAAATTTTCCGAAATTATTTCATATCCATGACCGTAACCGAAACCAGTAAAATATAATTAATATATCCGTATCCATATCCAGATTCGAAATTTTATATCGATAACATCCCTAATATGTTCGTAGTATTTACTAAGCTAATTAAAAAGCTAATGTCTGCGCAAGAGTGGAAAAATGGTTTCCTTAAAAATATAATATAGTTGAGTACCGAGATAGAATGAACAAATATATAAATAAAATAACATATATATAACATATATATAGACGACCCCATAGCCCAGTTGGTAGTGCTGCTTAGACCCTGCCTGCCGAGCGTGGTTCGATTCACGGCCGGGGCAGACATTTATGTGACAGAGAAATGTTTGTTCGCGGGTCATGGATGCTTGTGGTGTTATATTTGTACATCCATGCCACAAAAGGAATCGTAGTACAAGGGTGTGAGTGTGTAACCGTCGAAATAAAAAATCTCTTTAGAAAATATTACGGATATAATAACTAATTAAGTAATTTTAACCCAAAATCAATAAATGTTACAATTATATCAATTCGCACTTTAGCTGTGGGCACAGTCACACTTTACCGATAAAACTGCATCAAAATCCTCGGTAGTTCACATAACATCAGATGATTATTCGTCAATACTTATTTCACAATATCAATTCATGTACGTGAAGTAATAATACAAGTTATCACTCAGTCACGCCCAATTCTAAAAACCTTTTTTAAAAAGTTTCCTTTGGTATATAGATATCTCACCTGATGTTCAATTACCTTCGACGACAGGGTATTATTACCCAATATGAAGGAAGAAAGAAGAAAAACATTTATTTCGCTATAAAATACAAAATAATGCAACAATGCTATGTTAATACAAAAAAGATAAATGCATCTACAAATATAAATAACAACGTGGAAGTACCCAGTAAATATCATAACGCCCGACGGTGCAGGTAGAACACACGGCTGATGTAACGTATGCTCTGTCCTTTCTATATTAACGGCATTTATTTGTATAACTTTGTTCAGATAAGCTTTAAATCCGGTTACGGATCTTGTTTGCAAAAATATCACAAGAAAATGGGATCATGATTTCGGATTTTTTCCCATAACCGATAGATAATATTGTCAACTCAAATTTGCCGACACTGAGTGTAATCCTTCTTACATCATGTCTTAGTATGCATGAGTATGTTTATGTCAAATCTAATAAGGAATTTCAAACATTTTCTTCAACTGATTGAAATTTTGCACACGCCCATCTTCAGTTCTTCTAATGACAATTTTAAGTGAATATAACAACATCGCTGTTGTCCAAACAAACATAATTATGCAAAAATGTTTAACATTTCCTATAGAAATTAAGGAACTTGAGAATTTCATCAAGACAGCGGATGCTCCAAAGTCACAAATTACGTTTTCATTAAAACCTTTAATATAGTTAATGATTTGAGAAGTGAAAGCAGTCAGGTTACTGACTACATACCACGTTCAACACGGCCGCTTATTATTAGAAATTATTTATATATTAGAGCGAATCTACGCGCAAGTAAGAAATAAAATTGTAAGTAAAGTGTTTTAAACAAACTTTTTTTTTTTAGAATTAGTTGTCTAACAGTATAGTATAAATAGATTAACCCTTTTACACGGGGCTTGAACGCGTTATCCGTAATTTTAGAGTATGAGAGGAACACATAAATCAAATAATGTATAACAAATTAAATGAAGCCGTAAAAGTGGCTTCAGTTAATAATAAAATAATACAAGAGTTACAATATAAAAGAAGGAGAGATACAAAACTCCAACATCCAGGAGGACTGCGGCAGAAGCGAGAAAACCATTCAAATTCAAATTTAAAAACGTTTAATCATGTAGGTATTCTGTAAATACACTTACGCACTTCATTTTTTGTTTCTACTACCGTTTCGGAAAGGTGCTTCAACATTGAGGAGAAGAAACGGCGAAAGAAACTACTTAGCACATCTTTTAAACAACATGCTTGCATATATTTAATATTTATTTTTATAAATTCTAAATACCAATAAAAAGCCCTTACAAGACCAACACGTTTCGCGGTATATAATCTTTGATATTCGTCTTAATAAATAACCCAGTTTTCCGTCGACCACCAAGCCGTAAACACCCCTGTAAGCTCACTTGTTTGTCTATAAACAAGGTGTAAATATTTAAGGTACAATGTCGTGTGAGTACTTTATTAAAGTAACAGAAGTAATTGAACTGAATCTCTAATGTGTCGCTAAGTGACCTATTAAGTAGGGTAAAGTCAATGACGGGTTCTGAGATAAATTTCAATGGACAGCAATAATTGAATGTTGTCTAAAGACAATTTCTGTGGTAACATTTAAGTTGCAAAACTAGTTGATCATTGATTATCTCAGAGTCTGATCATATTTCTTAGTGTTACTTAGCAACAAAAATGCAAGTTCTCAGCGCATTAGAATAATCCAATTGACCGACTTCAAACATTCACGTATTTAGCGCATATAAAAACATTTATTTAAATTAATTTTCGCTTTGTGTATCGTAGTTTTAAATTTTGAAATCGTTTTAATTTTTGCTTCAAAGCTTTCTATTAACCACCGTAGCTTCGTGCCAGAAAAACTATGTCTTACACGTATGGATAGCATCTGTATTATTTTTACTTATGCACGGATTGCAATAAAACAAATTTTAAATATTAAGTGATACTTGCCGCAATACTTTAATGAAATGAAATGCACAGACAACCAGACAAATAGACAAGAATTGTTACACATTTTTTTTTGGGTTCTATGGCGTTAATAAAGGCCCCTAATACTATATTTTTTATGTATCCCACATGTACAGAAAGCTATCAGAATAAATTTTATTATATGTATCATTAATTACCCCGCGCCACCGTTGTTCAACCTGACCAAGCTCCATGCAACAGGGTCGAACAGCGGCGTACCATATACGAATTTCCGTATATAAATATATATCGTGAGTAGTTTTAAACTTTTGTATCATACCATTTATGTTATATGATGCTCTGTCATTACCAACTTGTTAGAGAGTGTAGATTTTTTTTTAGTCTTGTAACTGTAAACGCTTTCTTTACCTTACGACCGCCTCAGCGGCATATTTTTGATTTGTTCTAAGTATTCAGTAAATGTGATACTTTCTGTCTTATTGTGACATGTGTACGTAACAAAATTTCTATAAATACCTATAGTGTTATTCAATTTGCCGTTTATATTGTTAAGAGTAAATCTCTTAAGAATCCAATTTAATTTTACATTCCGAAATTAATTATATACCTACTTGTGGGAAATACTTTACAAGTTTAAGTTTGACTTGGAGGGCTTTATAGTTCGGTGTTTGTGAACGGAACTCAAGAGCTCCCTGAGCTTATTGTGTCGTATCTTGTAGAAGCAACGGCCTATTATTAGGGTTGGCAGGACTTGGTAACTAAATTAAGTATTCATAACAGAACGGGGAACAGAACATAAGTTTTTTTTTCAACACAATATATAATTTTGAATAAATATTGTTCACTTACCATGTATCGTACTGGTGTTCGATTAAAATTCATACATTTTTAATACCATATATATTACCTATATATATATATATATATATTACCAGTAGGAGAATATCTAAGAAAGTTTCCTTCGTAGACTGTATTTTAATTGATAGTATCAATAAAATATAATGCCCTGTATTTGATTCAGTTAAGCAAAAGGATAAAAACTTTAAAAAAATTTAACTGACTTTAAAAAGATAATCTTAAAAATGGCACCAAAATTACTAACTGAAAAATTGAATTAAATTCAAATACAATACTACCTACATATAATATGATTAATTTGTAATGTTTAAATACGGTGCTTTGTCAAATAGATGATAGATACGCTAGGTTCATTCTCATCACATGGAAGTACTTTGTTAATATAACACTCCGTTGTTAATTACTGTTTCCATCGTAAGGTATCGATGTGTTTTGTAAAAAACAATACACATACACACGAAGATATATATATATACTTCGTTTTTTGAAGTCGGTTCAATGAAATGCGTTAACTTTTTCCATTTTTACAATACGTTCAAACTGTGATGTACTAACCTAAATGGTCCTGGGTTCAACTTGGGTTAAGCCAGACATTTGTGACAGACATATAAATTTATATATATGGTTTTTATTTCTTATGTTTTAACATTTTGTAAGCAAAATCCTTGATTATAATTTCACCAATTGTATCCTAGTGCACGTGAGTGTGTGATAAATTTATTGTTATTAAAATACTTTTCGTATGCATTGCCTATCTATTTCTTTATACATCTATGGTGTATTCAGTTTTGTTTGTATACCATAATTCAACAGTCTGGCAGGTGTGAAATGTGTGAATGAATGATTGTTAAGGGCTGAATTAATAATATGTTGAATGGTTTTCTGAAGAAGAAAGAGACGAACTATTTTTATATTATCACTTTCGTTATAAAAGAAAATTATAATACTTAGTTTGCCACAAATTTTAAAAATTATCCAATTAAATAGAGAAATTATTTACAAAAATGGTAATCTTAAAATGAAAAAAAAAATACGTGTAACGAAACTGTGATAATATGTCAGGTTCTTAACGTTAAATACATTTAAAACTCATATATAATAAATATGTAAACATTAAGAAAAAATAATATTAGAGAAAAAGCCTGGAAACAATGAACCTGGCAACAATTAGCCCAACGGATCTATCTCTCAACAATTTTCTTATTTGAGCCGTACCTATTATTTTGCAAAGAGAAAATATGGTTAACCGCACTTGTCTTACAAAGAACATAATTAAAATGTTTCCAAAACCTGACAGACAGCCACCAAAACAAAGGTTCTCGAGCATCCACTTTACATTTTTTCGTCGCATCACAAGTTACCATAATGATCCCGCGAGTCCCTTCTGCTGTTTCACACGCAAATTCAGAATTAAAACCTCTTTGTACTTTTCTAAAGGTCAGTTCAATCCATAGAGTAATGTCGACACCAGAGGTGGCAGAATAGCCGTATATCCGTACTGGATCATCCATCCATCCATCCATCCATCAGCCTTTGGAGGTCCACTGCTGGACATAGGCCTCCC
>DWPT01008010.1:0-10455 GCA_018251895.1 Agathymus mariae mariae
GACCCTGTCGAGGCTCCTCATGCTCCACAAAATCCCCTACCACACTTACGCCCTCCCAGAGGAGCGTAAAGTGCGCGCCGTCCTTCGTGGTGTTTGATTCGAACTCCCCAACGAAACTATTCTTGCCGACTTAGTCGCTCAAGGACACCCCGTCGAGGCTATACACAAGATGTACAGCAACACAGACAATACCCACTGGCTCTAGCCATCCTCTCTAATACTCCCGAGTCCCGGAACATCTTCAGGGGAGATATCACTGTATGTGGACTCACATATATTCATGTTGAACCCCCGCATAGACGCGGCTACCCCGGCCAGTGCCACCGGTGCCAGTTCTATGGCCACGCAGCATCAAACTGTTGCGCCAATCCCAGGTGCGTTAAGTGCCTAAAACCCCATAGCACTAAAGAGTGCACCCGCACGCGCGACACGGAATCCCCTCCAGCTTGTGTTTTCTGCAGTCAAGCCGGTCATCCAGCCAACTACCGTAGGCTGCCGAGAGACAGTCATGAAGGGACACCAAATTGGGAGCACCACCGGCCACCGACGCGAACTTCTCTCCTCTGAGAACGCCTAGTGCCCCGCCAAGACCCGAGCACTTCAACTCTTGGAGACGCTCCGCCCCTTCTACAGCTCCCGTGGCCACTCCCCGCCCTGCCCCGGCCACCCTGAGTGACCGGAAGCAGGCGGAAACTCACACTTTCGCTCCTCGCAACCAGAAGGCAAGTCCTTCCTGGCCGAGGACATGAAAACCGTGTACGACGTCATCCAAAACGTCGACATCAACGAAATCTCCATCGTGGCTCGTAAAATCCGAGCCGTCGCCTCAACAACGCCTCCTGGCGCTCACTGAGCACAGCCATCTATTAACTTCGTTATAATGGCCCGAGCACTCAGTACGCCTTCCAGTAGCAGAACTGGTTGTCGCGCTCGACTCGTTCAACACCTGCGGCCTTCGCAACAAGATCCCCGAGTTAAAGGAATTCGTTCGCAATAATGTTATCGAGTTATTGCTAGTTCAAGAAACCTTTTTAAAGCCCACTTTGTTTAGGGGATTATTAATCCCCTCATACTCTCTTATACGTAATGACAGGGCCGACGGCCGCTCCGGCGGTGGCACTGTCATTTACTATAAGAGGTCGCTCCACTGTTTCCCCTATTGAGACTCCTGCACTCACCAACATGGAAGCCACTGTTTGTTAACTAAGCATGATAGAACATTCGTCCCTGATCATAGCCTCAGTATACAACCCACTGCAATTTCCTCTCTTGAACTCCGACTTAGAGGCCCTCCTCTCGCTCGGAGACTCCGTTATCCTATTTGGAGATCTCAACTCCAAACACACCGACTGGAAGTGCCTACCGACCATTAGTTATGGCACCAGGCTTCTTCAATACATTTGATCAAGACATAAACGATTAAAGATCAAGACATAAAGATCAAAATGATCCTGACCTTTGAGGTACTATTGCAAGACCATTGCTAACCAAATAGAAACGCTTTTTGCAATTCTTGGATTTTTGCACTGCTAGTGCACCGTAGCCTAAAATAAAAATGAAAATCTCACATTTCAGACGATGCTTAATAGATGCAAACAAAATAAAATTGGCATACTTGTATTAACGGTTCTCAATATTCTACTTTATACTTTAATAAATTGCATGTCATACCTACATCGTAATAAAAAATTAACAGATTTCGCGCCTCACTCGACTATCGAGCACATTGGAAATGAATCTACGGAATTTGAAAAACTACAACGTTGAAAAAAATGAAAATGTCGTTGACTTTTTGACTTTTTTTCAAAAAAATTAGGCTACAGGGCAAAGCCTTAACCCGATCGTCTTTATTTTAGACTCAAATTGTAGCTGACTAAATTACCCAGAGGATTTTTTTTTTTTCAAATTTTTGATATCATTCTTCGTGTCCAAAATATCGAGCACCAATATCAAAAATTTCACTATTTCGGCCACACCGTTTTTCGTTTTTGACTTGCTCGAATAATTCTTTTTGCATCTTACAGCTCTCGTTAATACCCGTTTGAGCTTTTATATCATATCTTCACAACTCTCCGAGATATAAGGGGATCGAAATTTTTCGTGAAATCGGAGCCTACACTGGAGCGAATGAAAAGACATTTCCAATGTCAAAAATTAATCTTGCGTCGCTAAACGAAATCGAACAGCTCAACATGACCTGATCACATCTAGTACACATTTCACGAAATGAAAGCCTCACAAGGCGTGTACTCCTGGTATTTGGACCGTAACATTCGTTCATCAACGTGTCCCATCAACCGTGGTTACCGAATTAAAAAGCAGAAAGTAGATAGGTCCTGTAATTGTGGATGGGCACCCCGTTATTGAAATGGAATGGCCTGTAATGCGCGGCGGGACACACTGTGGCTGGAGTTTTACGGCGGCCCTCGAACGAAATCTTATGGACTTTTAATTTATCTGCTGGGAAATTGAAAGTTTCAATTGGAATTTTACTGTATTTTGTGGATAGAGTATTTTTAACAGACTACGAAAAATAATGAATGTATTGTTTTACAAGCTGTGCTGAGGAGTTTCTTTCGCCATTTCTTCTCCTCGCTGTTAAAGCACCTTTTCGAAATAATAGTAGAAGCAACAAATGACGTGCATAAATGTATTTACAGAATATCTAAATGATTAAATGATTTTGATTTGATTTGAATATGACTATATTTTTGATCGGTATTTGTTTTACGTATGCACATTGATTTCTTCAAAATATGTCGGTCCACGGGCGTAACTCTCTTTTGTTTGAAAGTATAGTACCGGTACAGTGTCCCATAAATATAATAAACTTTATTTCGAGGTTCGTTACGGGTATAAAATATGTGTACTATCTATTTACTGATTATGTGAATGCAATCAACTACCAAACTACGTACCACTGTAAACTAATCTTCTTTTTTAGCGACTAGTTAATGGTTTATATGCGGCATATAGTTATTTATGTAGTAAGTAATGTAGTAAGTATTTATGAGTAAGAAGGATAATAAAGATGAAAACAGGGTGGCGGTGGACGAAGGACGGCGCCGCGTTGGCCTAAGGCCAGCGCCACACCGACCATTTACATACAATTCCGTTTCAATACGGCGTACCGTGTGCAGTGCTCGAATCCTCGTTGTGTTTCTAACTTGCTTATTCAACTCGTATTGTGTTCTAACAGCGTATTGTCCAAGCTATTTGAGTATAAAGGATGCTATTTTGTGCTTTTATTACGTGAAATTGCAAGGAGTGAGTGTGCAGAACTGCACTCGTGCACGACTGCAGTCCACCTGCCATAAAATTTTCTACTCACAGTTCCAAGGAACACATCTTATTTTTCAAATTATCGTCCATTATTTAATATCCTTTCGTCATAATAACGCTTGGACATCGTCGTATTGTTATGAATCTACAATTACACTTGTGCCAATATAAAAAGTGTTACAGCTACGACACTCGGTAACGGCGTCGGAACCAAAGTGTCAATATAAGCCGTGCCCCGACCCGGGGGGGCTGGGCAGTGGTGTATTCCAGTCAGGGCGCGTTAATGTTTGCTCCGGGCTAACTTTGCCGCACAGCTGTCTCTACAAACAGTGTGGCGGATCGATTAGGTAGTATTTATAATTCAACTGCGCGTATACACACACACAGCGGTGTACGTGTTTTGTTTGGACTGAAAAAACTGGACCACTCTCATTCTGTGAGTTAGTTGCACTACTGCGGCCGAGTGTAACACAACTGGGGCGGTAAACTAATTTTATATAGAACCCTCTCCGTACATCCGATCGGAAAACGAAACTCTTTTAGAATAATTGGCGTATCTCTCTACGTGTCTGTCACATGTGATTTTCTTCAAATCTAATGAACGGGTACAGTCAGAATCTGACTGTGTCAGTTTTTAAGATAAGAACGGTAAAATCTATTTAATAATTTTATGAAATCGATTTTTACATAGTACTAATTTCACTAACGCACGCCAGACAGGAAACTATATATTATAAGTTTTATTGTAAAGTTTGAAGCCTCCTCCTTTCGATATAAAAAAGCAACATTAACGACAGGTCGCCTGTGGAAGGTTGATTGGTAATTTGAAGTGAGATCGGTGGTGTGGACGTGTACGGCGCGGGCTGAGACTGCGTCGGTAACAATATTGGGACGTAAAAAGTTCCAGATATTCTAGTCTCAAAATCAATTACTCTAACTGGGGGTGTTCTGGCCGTGTGGTACTGACGAGACTGCGACGAACGAACATCTACTTACTCCTTCTGGTTACTTGCGGTGGGAGAGTTCTCACCTACGTGGCTAACTACCACTCGGGCTGCGACACTAATCAATTAGGCTTTCCATCTCAGAAAAAAACCACGTATCACTGTTTGACACAAAGTGTGTTTTTTTTTTTTTTCAAATTGACAGCGTCGAAACGGCGTGGAATGTAAGACGCGCTTCTGATGGTTATGCAAACAGAAGGAAAACTGTCCTCGGTAGATATGATAATTAGCTGCGGCACGAATTGTCGAGCTGACGTCTGGGACGCGGGACCGCCTTCGTGTGGGGGCGCTTCGACGTAAGATACCACGCAGAGACCAAAGAAACGAGGCAAACCCTTCGTACACGTTACAGCTATGTAATACGCTAATACACTACCTCATTCCCATTGAAACAATCATTGCACTTTCTAAAGATCTAACACTATTTGCTAACTAACAAAGCCGTACGTAGTACTTGCGTAGCGCAAACTGGTGCACCGACCACATTCGGATAGTGGTCGAGATAAGCTCGTTCTCTGTTCGGTTGCCTCACTCGTGTCACTCCCAGTCGCGTGTTGTTTTTCCACCAACTTTAAATGAAAAGTAAATACTGCTTAAAGGTTAACGAACGCTTTACGATAACAGACATCGTTATAAATTGGCAGTCGCGTTAAGCTAAATGAGAGACGCGTTAACGTATTTTTTTAAAATTAATTACTAGGTGACTTTTCCACCGTTGTAAAGAACTGTTGACGAGCAATACGGACGCAGCTTTTTTATTTTGCTTCGTATTTTGTTTCATATATTGGAGTGGATCGATAGCAAAAAGGTTCATATGTAAGTAAAATTAATCAAATAAAAATTAAATATTACCTTTTATATATTATACTACATTACAAAAAGAATGAAACATTGCAAGACGTTGCTACTGTCACGCTATCATTTAATCAACAAATTTCTTTACGACGAATTACTTTATATTTAGTTTGCACACAGATGTATAAAAATACATAAAATCTTTATCTATTCTGTCTGTAACGGTTGCATAACGTCAGATCTCGGTTGAGACCACTCACTAAACATACGATATATGTTGGTGGCGAGTGGCCCCACTTGTCCTTATCGTATTATCCTTACGATAGATATTTAAGTAAATAAATAGGAGGCATGCGTGTGTGCGTGTGTATGTGTGTTTCAGAAGTAAACACACAAGGCCGATCTCCCCGTTCTACTTGTATGAACACACTGCAACTGGAAGATCGCCGCCACCGACACCGTCGACATATGTATACATAACGACGAACACATAAGTTACACACACATAGCATAAACATAAAAAACTTGTGCAACTCAAGTTGTTAACGGTGGAGCCGTGCAGTTCCCGCTACACGCTTTAGCTGCCTGCTCGTTTGTTGCATACATATTAAGTCTTAAAATAATCTATGGCTCTTTAGAGCATCGCTCGATCGAAACGAGCGCCGAAGTCGCATTATAACACCGACGAGCAGTCGGCGCAGCGAACTAACTAAAGTTCTCAGAAGAAGTCGGTATTGCGACGGTGTGGAATGCTCTTACATTTGCAGAAGCAAATAACGTTATGCTCCGTCGCTGAAATCCCGATCTTAGTGCGCCGTGAGTTCGGTTTGTTTTGTGTTCGGAGAGTGTCAACAGTCGAATCAACAATACAGCTGAACGTTCGCGTTGCTGCTTCCTTTCTGGTGCAACTGCAGAGCCAATCTCGATCGGCTCTGCACACTAATTTACATTTCTAAACTGGAGTATTAATGCAATCGAATGAGATTCTGCATTGGAAATGATATGACAATATTTGATACTTTAATGCGATAAAATTAAAGTCGCGCAGAATATTGAGGGTCTGTTGGTTTAGTCGAGGAGGGCGTTATACATTTCTTAGGTAATTTAATTGAGATATCCATAAGTAGTTCTCGGTGTTCATAATTATCTATGACTATGTCAATAATTCAACAATTACACGTTAATTTGTGCATCGTTTGTATCTCGCGGGCCTTTGTTGCCGTATTGGGGCGGCCTAGAATACTCTCTCCAATCCCACGCTGGCAGAACAGGGTGCCGTATGAGGCGACAGAAGCCAGCTTGCTTGCTGGTAGGGCTTTGCGTAAAGATTATATTATCAATATTATTATTAAGTCGTTAATATTATCATTGGTATTATTATCTTTATGTGAAGCCTGCCTGGCTAGCTACCACCCTCCTGCTTGAGTCAGCTGCCAAATGACTCTCGTGTTCCGGCTGGGGGCTTGAGAGCCAGTACTTTATTTTGTACCTTCTTCTAATTTCCTGGTCGACAACGCATCAGCAATACCTTTAGTCTTACTGATGTCCATGGGCGACGGTGACCACTTACCATCAGATGGCTCGTCTGCTCGTTTGTCAGCTATTTGTAATATAAAAAAAAACTAGTAACCGACCATCGCTTCGGTTCGGGAAACTTGATTTTAACGTTCACGAATAGTAATCAAATTATCAGTTTTGTAAATGTCCTAATGTCATATACCTACCTAATTCTTTCGTGTAACCCGTCCAAAAATTTTGTGATGCTTACATTTAAAAAAAGAGATGGAAAAATTGTTATTATGTTTAAGGTCTTACTTAGAATATTTGCATTGTGGGACCACTATCTAGGATAATATTCAACACAAAAATAAAAGTTCGTGTGTAACACACATGGACACACTCCTTAAGAGGATTGCAAACAAAGTTTTAATTGGTTCTCTACTGTTCCACAGACAAATCGATGCGCCGCCGCTAGCCGAACGCGCGTCTTCTCTGATTGTACCAAGATGAAGGTATCGAACATGTGTATACTAAACGTCGACGACGTCACGATGCGACTGTCGATAGTGCCAATAATCCGCGGAAACGCTTCACTCCCCTTAGAAACATAACAGATCTCTTTCGACCACTTGAGTTGGATATTGAATGTCAAGCTACTAACCCGTCATACCGAGTTTTATACGTTATCGACCGGTAATAGGTCGTTATTTTAAAATGGTCACGATCAAAAGGTGGTAATACATCTTTAGCAATTCTCACCCATCTTCATTTCGAGGTAAATCCAAAAGCCAAAAGCGTAATTCAGGCGAGTCCATCGACGATTTCTGCAGTCTGTATGAATACTAAAAACTCATAAAACCGCCTCCGATGGAAGAATCTTCATTTCGGACCGGGACATTTGGAGCGCGTCCAAAGCAACTTCAGATGAGCGGAAGATAAAATTTAATTCCAAAATCATTGCTATGCGAAAACTTTTGAATATCAATGTTAAACTTTTTGTATAATCGATACTAGACAAAGGCTCTCGGCTCGGTGGCTGGTGATGTTAGATTACATTGTCATTGGACTACTACATCTGCAGTATAATTGCCATACAGAGATAAGTAAAAATTGGGACAAAAATAAACGTTTCAATAATAATAATACATAAATAAACGTTTACACACTCACAGCTTCCCCGATAGGATTCCCTGTTATGTGGGTGGCATGACATACACAAATATGACATTACAAACACAAATGACCAGAGAACAAATATTTATCTCTCACATAATGTCTGCTCCGGCCGGGAATCGAACCCGGGACCCCTCGCTCGGCAGGCTACCAACAATCACGCCGTATTACTTAATTGTCATTATCTCAAAACGAGTGTGGTCGCTTGGTGCAGGCGGTTTATCGATGTGGTCCTTCGCCATCACTGTAATTAATAAGTTGCGAGTGTGGCGGCGGTGCGGGCGGGAGTTCTCGAGCAGTCCGCTTTTTCCACCGCTTTGTACCTTTAATGGATTGCTTTTTCTCAAATGGATACATATGCGGTATACTTCGAAAGACGGAAATATTGTTAGTAACATGAATCATAATAACATTAAACTTTTAAATGATGTTTAATTTCGCTTACAATTAATACTTAACTTATAGCAACTAATTTTCGCCAACACTATCGGTATTAGACGACTAATTGACGATCCCATAGCCCAGTTGGTAGTGACCCTGCCTGCCGAGCGAGGGGTGCCGGGTTCGATTCCCGGCCGGGGCAAACATTATATGACACATAAATATTTGTTCTCGGGACTTGGATGTTTGTGACGTCATATTTGTATATTTCCATGCCACCCGAAACACAGTGTATCCTACAGAGGGAGTGTGAGGGAGTAAACGTTAAAAATGAGAAGGATGAAGCAAGTAGCAAGCGGACATTCTGTCTAGCCGGTTTCAAAAACCTTCTGGAATCCATGGTCGTATTCAGGTACCTATAACACAACTTTAACAATTTGAAGATATCAGAAGCGGCACTATACTTTTGGTTAACATCCACTAGTTTTTCTACTGTTCTGTAAGGAATACCAAGTTGTATTACTGCGTAGGGAGCTGCATACTATTCCAAAAGTGTTAAAGTATGTTATCCTCCGTTCGACTACAGCTTTGGCCAGCAGTGGGACAATTTATTTACGGTAATGGTGAAAACAACACTAACAAATCTAAATTCAGCTTCTTAAAGTGGCTCACTTTACTCCAAATCGATTCGCAGCCATATGTCGGTCGTTTAATCAAATTTTAATTGTTATTTCATTGTGTAACGTGTCAACGACGAAAACTGCTTGAAAATACAGCTGCCCTGCTGTCAGTGTCATGCTCGCGTCGGCAGTTGTAGCGAAAATATATTTATGGCGTCAATTGATCTCATAAATATCGAGACTTATTGGAGTCTCGCGTACCTATCAATAAAGCTGCGATGCGACGAAGTGGAAGCAATTCATTTCGAAGCTCTTTGACTGGTAACTGCAGCCCGATTTCTAGGCTTGAAATGGTCACTGCAATGCTTTTCAATTTATAACTATACATCTTTTGTTTTTTTACGGATCTACATTTTGTATTACTGTGTCTCGTAAAATACCAACGAACGAACTCATTGGCCTTGAGATATCTGCTTGGACCGCTTTATCTGTATAACTACTACCAGTACATTCTCATACCATGACTACATTCTCATGTGATGATATGAAACTATATATATAGCCTCAGGTGGTATATTGCATGAATTTAGAAAAACGCTATTCATTCTTGACTTGGAAGTCATACACACTGAATCAGATCGAGTAATTTTTGCACTCGCTCTTCATAATGTGTGCCATAGAACACGGATGGGCTGGCTACTCTGCGCCTATAGACCAGATAGCAGTACCAATATCATGGCTGACCCTGTGTTTTATTTAAGACTAAAAGTAGTTTTGGTGTTAAGCACCGCCGCACCTTTGCCAGGATATCTAGCTTCCTTACAGCCGCTTTAGTTTTGGACTCAATGAAACCCTATCATACGATTCCAGAAACTGTTAAAAGAGGAGAAAGGATATTTTAGGACATGTTCCACAAACGAGTACCTTATTTGCAAACATGCAATACAATAAGAGGGCAGCACAACTACATAATAAAATTAACAATGAAATTAATATTTATAACGTGACATACTATGAGTGTAAACTTGCAATAAAGAGATATCTACAACCACTAAGCTATGAGAAGATAGAGTCTTTGTTGCACACACAACACAAACACATAATCGCACACACACTCACACACATACACACGCACACATAGAATCGATACAAAACATTTACCCAAACAATAAGTAAGTTTAGGTAAAGTAAAACTTAACTAAAAAGAAAGTTACAAAATTTAAAAATGTATTTCATTAACATGCTTAAAAGGAGACCTTGGCCACATATTAATGTAATACTAAGCTGTGAACCAATAAAGAAACAATAATAATAATTATTATTATTAATGATATTAAAACGGCATTCATACATACAACACTAGATTTTTTTATTAATTTCCTTAAACTACTTCTTTAATAAATTGTTGAAACATCTGATAGTATCAGGCGTTACTTTGTGGATATTCATTTTTATTAAATTTGTATTAATTTACTTTGCAACGATCCACAAGCACAATGTATGATGCCATTCTATATATGCATAGAACCTCACTTTGCGGTTAACACTCGTAGAGACTACTCACCCTGATGATGCTCCGTTACGGAGCGAGACACGTTTTGGTGACGGTATGTATGTTGGTATATACTTTTATTTATCATAACTGCATATTTTACTTTGTGGGAGGGAGGGAGGTTATATGCATATATATGCATGTATAG
>DWPT01008011.1:0-10455 GCA_018251895.1 Agathymus mariae mariae
GTTATATTATATATAGTAATATATTATTAGTTTATTATTATTATTATATATATATATATATATTATATTTATCAACTACCGCAAGTTTTAACCTTCGCCAAGGGTTAACTGATGGAGAATGCCATCAGGCATTAAGTCCGCCCATTGTAACTTAGTCTTAAGGTTAACAATGAAGAATAAATAAATAAATAAATAAAATAGTACAGGTAATAATATATTAATAAAAAAAATGTATAAGGGCTTCATTTATACCTAATAATATTCTTAATTTCTTTAATAGTTACCGCATATTATCAAGGTGGGCAAAAATAAAAAATAAATTGATCTGTATAGCAAAGTCCGCATACATTATGGATTAAGCAAAATTAAAGTGTACATCTCAGTATTTTTATTTTTGCTACATGGCAGAACAGGGTGTCATAAGAGGCGACAAAAGCCAGCCGACTTCGTGGTAGGGCTCCGCGTATGGATTATATTATCAGTATTATTATTAAGTCATTAATATTATTACTGGTGTTATTATCTTACCGTGAAGCTTACCTGGCTAGCTGCCACCTTGCTTGAGTCAGCCACCAACGACTCGTCGTGTTCCGGCCGGGGGCTTGAGAGCCAGTTCTTTGTTTCTTTCTTCTTCTTTTTCGGCCAACAACGCATTAGTGACGCTTATAATGTTACTTAAGTCCACGGGGAACAGTTACCACCTACCATCAGCTAACTCGTCTGTTCGTTTGTCGACTATTCACATACATTTTTTTTTCCGTAGTCTATAGACCTAAGAGCAAATTTTACGAATCAGGGTACTTAACTGACAAAACAATAAAATACGAATCTCAAATTAATTCCACGTAATCTCTTGTTCATTGTCATTCAAATACGTAGAAATTGTGCAGATAAGATAGCGTTTCGTGGAAATCATTACGAGATTTCCCCACAATGTAAATTATAAACGAATATTATCATTTTAAATGCATTCTGTATGTACTCACACAGACAAACCTCGACGCTGGGATGTGGTACAGATAAAACGGCACACATAAATAAAACAGCATTAAAAACTAAGATCAACGGATACGATTTTTTGTTTTTTGTTATTGTTAATAATTATAATTTGTAGTATAACATGTACATATCATGTTATAAAAACAAACCATTTATTAATACAATAAGTTCAGGGAGCGCGGTTCGTGTACCGTGACTCTGTGAGAGGTTTATAAGATTCAGTAAGGTTGACGTTTGCCGTGTTTCTGTACCGAAGTAATAAACAAGTTACATAGGGTACGTCTTTTGTTACGAAACCATGCGGGTTACCGTCATTCGATAACTACGTTGTGTGCGTTTACCTTGCTTAAGCACGACGCGTACCAGGCTTACGAAGCACGATTTTTGCAGGGAATCCCAGTGCGGGGGTGTAGGTTTGAGAACATTTTATTTAATACCGCGACTGTACTACCTATTACTATCCTGTTTGAGGATACTTGACGGAAATTTAATCTCAAAGATTAAATTAACAATTAATTCTGCCACGTGATAATTATGGTGTAAAATATTATGGGTAGTTAATCATAACAAATGATTTGTATATAATCGCACGTACTAATTACGGTAGCGGTAAAACTATACTAATATTGTAGAAAATGTGAGTTTTGTAAGTTTGTATGTGCGCGGAGGGTAATATTTAAAACGGGGCCTACATACCATTTGTGAGGTAGATGATTCTGCATGGATATAGATTGTATATAATCAAATCGAACCAATAGCTGGCCACTGGTTAGATAGATTAAATATAACAATAATATCTCATCGGGAATAGTCTGTGCCTCGTCTGTGAAATAATCGCGCTATATAGGCGTAGCCTTGTGGATTGCATGTGCGGGAGAGAGGGAGAGAGACGTACGTCATAACGGAATGTGGTTTTCTTAACGTTTTATAATTGTGCAACATTACTGTATACGTTTATTTTTTTCTCATGACAATAAAGAGTAAACTTACGATGTACGTATGCGGTTACTGTTAATTAGTGCTCATTGTGAAACGTCAAGGTCGAAACGATTGCATTGTTTCAAAACAAGCTTCAATTATATTGTTTAAAACAAAAAAATATATTTTATATTATTTATATAGGCGAAAGTGTGTCCAAGTCCAAATCACTTTGAAACAGCATCTAGACAATAACAAGTATATAAAATACCGCAGATATTTAAAAACTTTCCAATCATGTGTTGTTATCTACTAAATAAAAAGTATACTCTACAATCACATTGGTCTCTGCATGCTTTATCTAAATGGAAGGACATCCCATGACAACACTCGCTGACTGACAATTGTAACAAGCAACATATCCTTTACGTTAGATAATATTTTGTAAATAATTTAAATAATTGTTCCTAAATAGGATTGTGGACTCGATAATTATTCGTATATATTATACCATCCATACACTACAAGTCTTCGTATATTTTTACATGCCAAACATGTTGGTTTGGTTTTTAACGTTAAAATGACGAACGAAAAATTTGCGATCGTAGATTTATCAACTGCCATAAGTTGAAGCTCTAGAAAACCTGTTTTAAAAACTGTAGACGGTCGGTGCATTTAGAAATATGTCTCGAGAAATAGGTGCCGAGATGATCAAGTGAACACACACATTTATGATTTTGTTTTGTGTGCGATACTCAGACGGTTCATTACAGGTCTAAAGAACAAAAGACTCACTGGTGTAATCGCTCGGCATTGGCAATATAATTATCGATATATGTGGCGTCGTCCGCTCAAACATAGACAAAAGTAGATTGTTGAATATAACATAGATAAAGTGTGTATTAAATAAACGCAATTATACGTCTGTTACAACTTTCAATAGAACCCAGCGCTTTGAATAACAGTCACATGTAATCCGTTATGACAGTAATGTTTTTCTGGGATATTTTTAATAATCTTCCATATCGAGATTAGGACTGTAATTAACCATCTTATTGTAAAATAATTTACGGACTTCTATATTACACTAACAAAGTTATGTTTATTTATAATTACATTTTTGGTGAATAAATCATATATGGCTCTCAACGTGGTGGTCAACGTCAAATCTTAACGAAAAAAATTTACTGTTTCCGTTTTGGGGCCATTCTAAATAATAATAAATATTGAAATTAACAACATTTTATAAACTATTTCAAATCTGTAGCGTTAATTATTTTTATGTATAACGTTAAAACAAAATTATTCTTACTCCAACTAATATAGCTAAGATCAGCTATAACAAATAACGTCTCAACTATACAATTGCAGTTGCATACTACGGAACGGGGTAAAGGAAACGGTGGTGCTGAAAATTAAATTAATTTAACACTTGTTTATTGCATTACAGGGAGAAAATATGTAACTCAATCGAGATACCCATATTGACACGATGTTGCTTCTGCTTTCCGCTCAGGAAAGGACTCATCGCTTTCGCTTATGTCAACCTGGTAAGTTGTTATACTTATTAGTCATAAGCATGGCTTATACAAAGATTTTTTTTTCTGACTCTTTACACCTTCGTTACAACTCTTTTATACAAATATACTTATAAACGTAATATATCTATACTAATAATAAAATTCTAACTGATCGCTTTCTATAATTGAACGATATACTTGTAGTAACGATATTCTAACAATGCTTCCGTACTTGGGAGAGGGAGAAGAAATTGTTGGTTCTGTTTGGAAGCCTTCAACTGACTTGTAAGTAACCCTACACAGGTGCATCATAGATGAGTACATTGTATACTAGCGAGCCTCACAATTAATTAAGCCTCAAAATTAATAGCTCACAAACGAAGATGAAGTACATTATGGTAAGCGGCTATTGTTGCCTAGGGACATCCCCAACACAGAAGGCACCACCGACAATTTCTGGCGAAAAAGGACGCGGGAATAGTAGTAAGGAAATAAAGTATTATTTACTGACTTTCCGATACTGCAAGAGAACCACGTCTATTTTATTTCAATTAATTAGAATGAATACAGTAGCTAGACAAGAAGATAATGAAACTACGATGCATGGATATCAGAAGCATTAAACATGATGGTACTCTATACCAGATACCATTCTATATCGTATTCTATACCGCTGGACTCTGAATCTACTTTAGACAGGAGGAAACTAGTGCCATTTCATCGTTGTTCAGCATGATGTACAACGAACAGGAGACGTTGTCTTGGACTCAATGACGTGTGAAACTAGCATGCAATACATATTTTTAAACTAGAATTAGTCGAATAATTTGTCATTTTTTATCGAAATGATACAAGTATATATTTTAAATTAAGTTATATAAAATGTGCACATAAAGCTACAAACATTCGCTATTAGTTTAAAGCTTTCTATTTTAATTTTAATTCACAATAAATGGATCTTGTGAAATCGTAATACTTTTCAAAAGGTACTTCACCGTCCATCTGACGGTGAGGGGTGTGACCAGGTAGTCACAACCTTTGTACGCCGTGACTGTGTCCGTCACACCTCCGTCTAGCGTGACTGTCATGCGCCAGTAACCTAACCCAGTTTATTGAACCGTGAGATCAGTTCATAATTAATTATTCAAGATTATCTTTATTATTCATACTTATAACTTTTTAATTTTTATCATTAAATAATAATGGTGAACGTAAATGTGGAAGTAGAATATGATATTCAACACGGAAACCAGTTTCATGTATATTTAAATAAAAACTTGTCCCAATACTGTTGCAATATATGAAATCAGTTCTAAAATGACATATATCATTATATTCAAAGTTTAGAATTTTATATATATAGAACTTTATAAAATATTTTACATAAACCTTAAACATTTTTTCTTCTCGATTCGTCTACGATTGCTCTAAATTTATAAATGTGTCTGTCTACTCGTTATTTATTCACCAGTCATATTATTATTATAATATCCTAATAATCTTTTTCTTATATAGTAAATACTTACGTATAACACAGGGTTGACTAGCAGAGAATTCCATTAGTCCGCCCATTGTACCTCCTTTATTTTAATTATCATACTCGTAAGATGGCATAAGCGTGTCACTATCAGAGCTCTATCATAACTTATATCTGTCCCACGGCTGGTATTTGGTTTCCTGTCACAATGAGGGAAGAAAAGTATAAGTAGATGTTACTATGCATGGCATGGACGTACCTACTCAGTTCAGACAGATTACCAAAACCAAAAATCCGTCACAGATATCACTGCTCCTCCAAAAAATGGAACCCGGGACTTCTCGCCCAACATGCAGTAACTAACAAAGCTACAGCATTGTCCGTTTAAATTAGTGACAGTATCCACTGTTGTATTGTTTGCCAACTTTCTGTTTAGAAAGTGTTTCGCGAATTTCAAGACTTGTGACAACTGTCAAATCGTTGAAACCTCAGTATGAATTCATCTCGCTCATTGTATATTTCTTCTGCTGACTCTTACATTGTGCTACTTAATCTTATTATAAATATTGATGACACTGAATAAAATCTTTTATACAAATATACTTATTAAGTAATATATCTATACTAATAATAAAATTCTACCTGATCGCTCTCTGTAATTGAACGATGTACTTGTAGTAACAATATTTATTTGCTATTGGTGAATAGGCAATTTTTTATAAAATATTCATTAGTCAGAAGGTCCGTTAGGGACATTATTAAAAACAAATTATCTGATTTATTAAGAAATTTTACATGTTCATATTTGCGTATAATATTACTAATACTAATGATCAGTAACATTTAGAATTATGTTATTATTAGAACATAGACATGCGAAATTTGACTAAAATCAACTAGTCTTATTTCCATATGTTCCACGAATAACGATTCGAATATAACATTTTAAGAACATCGAAACCGTTAGTTGAGTTGTGCAGCAACTTTGCATCCTTACAGTTTTAACCAGTGAATTCTATGAATCCGATCCCCGAAACATAACAATGTTATATCTAACAAACTATCTGCTACCTCTAAGGTTTATAATGTAAATGTAACTTTCCCATTCCCGGATTCAAATCTCCTCTCAAATGTAAGAGAGAAAACTAAGGGTCCACTTTATGGCTATGTGCTAGACATACACTGCAAGCAGCGTAAGGTAGGCTTTATAAATCCTTAGGAATATTATGTTCGTTCGCATGTTTATTTAGGTTGATATGTATATTAGAGTTGTGTACAGGCTCAAAAATACATAATTTTACATAATACGTTCCAGCTGCTGACGGTAGTGGTGACGTCACTGCTATCGATGTACATCTCGTACATCCGGAACTCAGAGCTAACGGATAATTCGGAGTACCCGCGCCTCATCGCCGACACCACCGCGCTCATCTTGGAAGTTGGCATGACCATCAGTTTCATAGTCGCGTTACACAGGGTGAGTTTGTTTGTGACTTGACATGTTTTACATTGAACTTGAATTAAATTTTGCTTTCAAATGATATGATGATTACCTCTGAAAAAATAGCAAAAGCATGAACAAGTAAATTGCATGTTATGGGGTATAGGACTTTAACTTTATTTCGTCTTCGAAGTCGTGAAGAATGATTTCCATTTTTTCTCCTAAGGTTAAATCTTCCCCACGTATTTGTCAAAATGTCTGAAATAAAAAGCAGTGTGCTCATTAACCAAGCCCACCTTGAATATAAAAACATCCAACTGCAAAAGTCGTCCTACATCAGGAATTCAATTCCAAAATCCATCGACAAGACTATAGGTACAGTCTCGATTATGTTTTGACTAGTCAAACATACACTGTCGATGTAATCAATAATATTAAGTTATTAGTCAATCTACTAACTAAACAATTTCTCGAATTTCAGAAACACGTGCTCTTAATGCGAGTGTACCTGTACTTTGAGATCGTGTTCACAATTATTGGCGTCATATACAGCGTCGCCTTCCTCACCAGAGAGACGGCCAGTGAACTGTTTTTGATACTTTTCCAACTTAGTAAGTATTATTTATTGGCCGTATTGGGGCGGCCTAGGATACTCCCCCCAATCCCACGCTGGCAAAACAGGGTATCGTAAGAGGCGACAGAAGCCAGCCTGCTTGGTGGTAGGGCTTTGCGTAAAGATTATATTATCAGTATTATTATTAAGTCGTTAATATTATTATCGGTAGTATTATCTTTTCGTGAAGCCTGCTTGGCTAGCTAATTAATTAATTAAAGTAAAATTAACAGATTCTACAACATTTATATATTATACGGGTTAAGCTACTTAATGCAAAGGATATAAAAATAACATTATTTTCTTCCAGTGCTCCAAATGTACCTGGTGATTCTTATATGGAGCTCGATAGTGAAGATGGAAAGAGATGGAACGGTGAAATACGTTCGGGACAGGGAAACCGCTTAGCCATATATACTTTCAATACTGTATAGTCTATTAAAGTATAATGTAAGAATAATACATAGAATATGTAGTCCATTATGGAGATTACGACTACGGACATATTTTAATAATGAATTTCGAGTACACGCAGCAGTATATTTTAATTAATTATTTTGACGTTGCCATTAATTAGACGTCTTCTTACGTCTGATTACGTCAACATGACTGCGTTAATTGATTGGCGATCGGAATATCTTTATTTTATAAATATTCCCAGACATAACTGTGCGTGTAAATATATTTATTTATTTTTATATAATATACACTTAATAGCCTATAAAATTTGGACCAACACCCTCGGAATAAAAAATGTTGTAAATTTTATATATCTGTAATTGAAAATCGAATTGTTGATATTTTGAAGATATACACATTAAAAAGCACATTAGATCCTTTATCATCTCCGGTAACAATAACATCAAACTGATCTAATAAAGGTATAAAAAGAAGGCCAACAGAAGAAAAAATATTCTGATAAGATTTATGAAGTAAATCATAAGATAACAATATATTTGAATATATAGGCATAATTTTGCATTCGGTGATGATCTTAAACTTGACCTCGGACAGACTGAACCGATCTCTATTCGAAGTTGTAGATACCTTTGTATTTAAATATAAATAACTAAAAACAGATATATTGTTATTCGTATTCCGTTTTCTGATAATTAAAATTAATTATTTAATTGTAATATTTTATAAAAGTTCTTGTACAAGTTACCTTTTGGACAATATTACGATATTATTAAAATTTTAATGTTGATATTAAAAATATATTTTTGATATAAATATACCAATTTAGTTAGGCTTATGTGAAGATTTTTATGTAAATATAGATAAGTGGGTTATGATACCAGAAAGTATGCCAAATAAAATATTTTATTAGATAAATGTTTTTATTTAGGTCATCACTTACCGTATGTTTGCTGTGGAATTTCATTAGTATTAAATGAGTGCAATCTGCTTAGCAACAATACCAATTAAATCTACAGCAGGTAATCTATATCCCCAATCACATATACCACATGTGCAGTTTACCTACAAATTCTCAGCAACAGCATCGTAGGATCAAGTTGATGGTACGATCTAAGTTTCAGGTCCGTATAATGTCGTATAATGTCTCAAGTCTGATACAGATGCCAAAGGTTCTAATACAAAACTTAAGTTGGTTGATGATGATTTAATTAATGATAGTTTGATTGATGATCTGAGATGGTCAAAATCAATGTCAGACTTGAGACATATTACATAGTATGGGTATTAATATAGTATTGTAGAGAATGTATCAGAACAAAATAATAAGCAGATTAATAATTATTTATTATCTGCAATTGCGTGCGTCAAATATATTTTGAATAATCCCATTTGTACACAATGCACATTACGTATCAATTTATTTATAGAACCAACTTTGAATTTGCTTTTGTAACGACACAAATGCAGTCGCTAAGAAACATTAAATTCATTTATCTACACGGGTATCAATTATTACAGGATTTTAATTATTATGTACCTTTTTATACGAAAAGTTATCAGCTCTGTTGCTGCTCTGTTACCTGTTACATACTTAGTTTATTTCATCATCAAATTTTCTTATTTTGTTAATTACAGATATATACTACTTATTTAATAGAATGATATAAATCATATTTTCTTCTACATAAATAATAGACAATATACAGCAGCACCAATTATAAAGACAATTAATAAAGAGAATTATATTTAAGAATTTATTATGAAATAAATTTATTTATAGAATTTATTATGAAATAAATTGCGCATCCTAATGACTCACACATACCTCACAACGCTTATATCAACAAAAGCATCTTTAGAAAATAAATTAAATTAAGGTTATTTATAAGTCTACAAATTTATATACATATATATTTTATTATACAATTATTTTTGTGTCAGGGACAAAGCTTTACGTACCGTTCATAATAATTTTAGAACAAAACAAATCCAACAAAATTAATCTCATTGCGTCTAGTAGATACAATATCATTCAAATTTAACGATTCAGTAACGTTTAGATAGACTCTTATTTTGTGTTTAATTTAATATCCGTTCGGATATCAGAGAATGAACGAATATTTGGCCGGATACCGGATAATAAACGAAAATTTGCCCTTAGTGCAATAGGTATCAATTCATCTGCATTAAGAAGCAACAAATGGTTTCGTTTGTCTTCGTATATAAGGCCAGCTTCTGAAAAAAGTCTCGCTGTATACGTTGCTGCAGGGCGCTGAAAGTTATTCTTATGAATTCCAAAAGAATCTTCTGGCAGGCTCTCTCCGCGTTAACAACCCTAAAGTAATTTGTTTTGAATCTTCGGTCTAGGAAAGTTGCAATCAAGTAGTTGGAGTCTTAATGTAATAAGTTTAAATGGCTTTCTAAAACTTCTTTCAATGAAGGTGAATAATAAATCAGGTGTTCTATGTTCGGCTATCCCGCATCCGCCAAAAAAGCCGTCATAACCCGTTTCAAATATAAATAACATACACATTTATTCGTGTTAATTAAAAGCTGCAAATATATATATAGCCAATAAATTAATTAATAAGACAATAATAAAGTCTTGAAGGGCTTTTGAATTTTATAAATAGATCCCAAGATACAAAGTTAATGTATAAATGTATTAGTTATTCCGACAATAGAATTATCCAAAATAATAATTTCATCTATGCGTTAAATCACTTTTTAGAAACATTTAATCAGGCACACAGAGGTGTGGCTGTAACTGTTTCTTGCGTCTTGCTTTTGATTGAAATTATAATAATTCGCAATTTTCCGAATGTCAGAGATACTCCAATGTACTCCGGCAAGTGTTTTATTAATGTCTTTTGTCAATCTTAGTACTTTGGTATATAACAAAAAATATGAATCGCCAAAAGACATTATTAATGAAGATCGCAGTATACGTGAATTGTATTTTCCCTCAAAGCGCTATTTAAGCTGTGCTGTACCAAGTTTCGCTGTTGACCAGCTTCCACAATCGAGAGTTCTCGTCTATTTCCTCCACCAGCTCCTTGTAATAGCT